>JAYRBW010125023.1:0-38764 GCA_036023295.1 Invenusta paracnida | reverse complement strand
GCAAAGCCGAAGTCCAGGACACAAAACCGAAACAGACAAGAGGAAAAGATGACTAAAAGGATGCAGTAGTAGACTAACAATAACAACATACATAACAACAATACATAACAACAATAACATTAACAACACTAACAACATAATTACATAACATTGTACATATTATATACATAATATTATTATTATACATATTATACATATTATAACATAATATAATAACATAATTACAAAACAACAATACATTAATAATCATACATTTTTTCGTAATATTTTATAAATCTAATATCTATATACATACATTTTAGATCACTTTATATTCGGTGTTTTTTGACAATTTCGCGGTGACAGTCTTAAAACGTATTATGTTTTCAGAGTGTATCTGAACTAGAAATTTTGTATGTTCTACTATATTATTTGCGTAAATATTCATTTCAAAGCATTTAGCTATAGTGAAGATTTCAAATTTTATTTAAGCGGAAAGAATAATAATGTAAATCAACTATTGAATTATAGTGTTAAACAATTTTTCCAATACTAGTGGATTAAGTAATCGATAACCCTGCATTTGTTTAAATTATTTAACCTATAATTACATATATAAGTCACACGTCTATATACTATGTTATGATCCGTTTTTTGCTGCTATCTAGATTCCGTACACTCTGGTCCTGCCGCTACCAGGTTTGGCCTCGGCTAGAAGAAAGTGCCCAGGGCCAATTGAAACTGCCTCCACCGTACATAGAGTTTGTTCTCCCCTCCCCAACCCTCGGACACCCGGGCTCTGATGTGCCTGACCCTGCTTGGACCGTCAGGAAGGCCCAATCTGCGGAGGAGGTTCAGCTCAAACAAAACGAGGCGGCTGTGAGTTGCTAGATTAGTAAATTATGAAGAAAACTAATTGTCATTTTTTTAATTTTGATACGGTTTTATAGCTAAAGAGAATAATAAATATTTCAAATTATTGTATTTTGCTTTTTTATTAATATTTTACAAATTATGTATTTAACATAATAATGTATGTATTTAAAGATGAACTACTTATTATACACAACTATAAGTTCTTTTGTCTAGTATTAAATGTTTTTCAAATTATCCCAAAATATATGCATTATTAATATTATGTATTCCAAAGTTAGATTTGTATTCAATTTTAGGACAATTTATTAAGAAATTAAATTATGTATCATTTTAATAAGTTCACCGAATAGGCAATAAAAGTATAGTTTCATCCGGAGTTCGAACCTTGCTTCTTTAGCGCTATAATCGCTTGGCCATCTCGTCTTAGGCAGTAGCAAGCAAGTATTAATAAAGGATACCGGACTTTAGTTATTTGTATTTTAATATAATTATACTGTTTTGTGCATACAATTATGTTATATTAGTACCATAATTTATTATAATATTATATGTAATAATACATAACACAGGCTTGCTGGCTGAATAGGTTAATATCCTGAAAAGTGTATATTACCTAAATTATCTACACTATTCCGCTGAATTGTATTTAACTATACGTCAAAAGTATGTACGTAAGAAGTGTAGACATTAAAAAATTAAAGCCATCAGACCGGACATAACTTCAATGTAATATTATAACGGTACATTATACTTTATTTTTGGTTGTATTGCTCACTGATTGCTGATATAGTGCTTATGTATTTTTATTTGTTATAGAAATTTATATTATTATGTTCATAATAATAAACATTATTATTCTGTATTTTTACTATCCACATGACACTATGTCTCTAATCTTGTCCCCTGTTTCTCTCCTCTCGTCTCTCTAATACAGAAAACTTTCGTGACGGCCTCGACAACGCGCCGTAAACAGCAGCAGGAGATGCTGGAGCGAGCTCTCACAATGGAGGAACAACGGAGGAAAGCGGCTCGTCAGGACTTCCATCTCACCACTTGTTCTGTTTTGGAGAGATCATCCATCGAGGCGGCCTTCACTAAGGAACACAAGGACGATGGCATGGAGGAAGGTAACATCTCACAGCATCTTTAACTGGACATTTATGTTATAGCGAGTAATAAAATTGATTTGCTTTTCTGTTTATTGAGAAACATAATTATTAAATAAAACTAAAATTACTTGGCAGTGGATTTAATTGACTTACAAAACCCAAATAAAGGCTGTAAAAAATAACAGTTATTAAAAACGCAACATATTTCTCTGTAATTAACACCATCATCAGACAAACAACTTTTGAGACTATACATTTATTTATAAGTGTACTACTATAGTAATTTTATTTATACTACACATTTTGTATTATAAATAATTACACTCTGCTAAATATAAATTAGATTGATCTGTTAAGGAATATCTTTACATAAAAATGTTTAACCCTAATTTTAATTGTAATTTAAATTCTCTATACGTTTTAAAACTGTATGATTAAACGATTTGTGTTCACTATACGTATTTGTTCAGTTTCTTACTTTGTATAAATACATTAATTTAGTGTCACGTTTTGTGTCTGGTGATCATGTTTATTTTAATTAGATGCTGTTAGTTGCAGCGAAATATGTTGCTTTTTTAATAAATGTTATTTTTACTGAATTTATTTAAGTAAAAACACAAGTTTTTATCCATTAAATTAATTATCATTAAGTTATTTTTGGTTTTTGAAATTAATTATTATATTTTCATTAATTGTGTATTGTTTGATATATCATTATAGCAATTTAGATTAAGTTATTTTGATTATAATAAGGTTTTGTTTCTCGTAAATCGAATTCTATACTAAATACATTTTATAAAATACTTCAATATATTTTATTTTTATAATATTATGTTAAAACTATAGAATTGAATAGTTTATTTGTAAAAAAATAATTCCATTATTGATTAAAAGCAAGCTAATTATACTCTATAATTTCACGTTTTAATGTATTCTATATTTTGTTTACTGTATAAAGGTATAGATTTTGAAATGTAATTGATGTACATTTTCAAATAGTATTACTGTATTGTAAAATTCTTTGACACAATCTTGTAATTGACAAGCTTAACAACGATAGCTTATGCCTTCTAATATTTTGATTTTTTTAAAGTGATATAAACGCTTCAAAGTAGAGCTATTTCACAATGATGACCAGATTATAAGTAGTATTATAGTAACCTTAATTAACATATTAGTAGCCATCTTTTTTGTTTCTTCGTATGTCACACATATAGATATTTGTTATATACATAGATTGGCTAGATAACAAATGACATAAGAATTTGAAGAAATAAGTTTGTGGTCACAAATAGAGATCCTTTATAAATTATAAATTATTACGATATCAAATATTAGTAAAAATAAATAACTGATATATTTTGAAATATATATAAAAAAAAAAAATATATGCAAATGACTTGGCATTTCTATGTATATATTGATTAATTTCTATGATCACACAATACAATTAATCTAGATCATAAAAACTACTTTTTTACATGCATACTATTATGACAATTTACAAACTAAATATTCTCAATTACAACTCGTGGTTTAAGATAGCTTCCTTTTTTGAGGGCATTGTTGCGTTAGCAAAATAATGAGTAATAATATGTTTAGTGTATTAAAGATAAGTTCAAATTAAGATATCTACAAGCGCCGCTTCAATTGCTTATAATAACAGCAACGTGTAATAAATAATTTTGGCTAATTATCCACAACATACCTATCCCAGACAATTGTTTCTCCCGATTTCTGCGTGTACCCCCGTCTCTACCCCTGCCCTTGTGTGCAGTGACTATACTCTGTTTGCTCTGTCTTGTTTTGTCCCCACCCTTGCTGCCCTGCCCTGCCCTGTCCACCACTCCTTTCTCCATTCCTTGCATGCGATTGCGCGCCCGCTCGCCATTCTCCCAATTATCTGCTGTGCTCTGCTCTTCATGCGATCTCGCGCGGCGCTGCTGCTCTCATGACTTTTGTGTGTGTACATGCATACACATAACCATGTATGCGCTCTCCCCCGCACACACCATCCTCTCCACCATCCGCTATCTTCTGTCACTGAAATCAACAAACCACTAGCTGCTGCACCATCTGGCTCCGTGCAAGAGGAATTCAATGCGGCAGTTCGACGTCTCTCAGTTGCTCCCATCAATCGGAACTTCAATGCGCAAACGCGCAACCTCTCCTGGCGCCATGGGTCCATTCCCTGGTTCAAGACAACCCCCGCTCATGCAGGTGAAAAGAGGGAACGTGTCAGTCCTTGTCCAGTTCCAAAGCTCGACTGGACTGGTGTTGGTGGTGATGGTGGTGAAGGTTTTTGATAATCCTCATTCAACCATCTGCCTATGTTGTTCTTGTTGTCCCACAGTTCATTTGCTAGTTTAAGTGTTTGTATTTTAGTCTCTGCGTTATTTAATCTAGTCACTATATTTTATTAACGAAAACATTTTTGTCTAATGTAATCCGTATCCACGTCAGATGATTTTGTATTTTACTCAATTAAATTGCTATATATTTTTACAGTATTACATTAAATAGGTTATCATAATCTAATACTTTTATCCATCTAATAGATGTTAAGCTAATATTCTCGATTCATAATGCATACCAACATGACATTTATCCAAAAATAATCAACAGTTAATCAACAGTACAGCTCAATTTATTTAATGAATACTTGAACTGCGGGACAACATTCTATTATTTCTCCAATCGAAAATATTAAATTGGGAAGCGAAAGCCGTCTTACTAGGAAGTATATTTTCAAATTGAACAAACTTTTCTAGGATTAGGTAGTTTCTTAACAATTAAAGGAGGAGTTCGTCGCCAATTTGGACAATATCCTTAACTGAAGATAGTTTTGCATTTCACTGTACATCTATACAGAGAACATTTCTTATTTACAGAGTACTATAATGAATTTATGTTTAGGTCTAAATCGTGTATCATATATTTTATAGGCATATAATTAAATAATTAATTATAAATTGTATATGTAATTAATAAGTAATATTAATATATAATGAAATAATAAATTATGATAATCATAAGACTGTCAAGTATATCATACGCACCTTTTATTAATACAATTATTTCAAATATCTGTTTGAAAAAACAATAGTTTCGATTTAATTCCAAATTACTATTATACCTTTTTTATGATTGTAACATGCACTTATCGTAATCATGTTTGTTTAATATTTCGTCAATATATTATGTAGTCTTGAACAATGATTTGTATTGCTATTCTAATCGATTTTACAAACAACGCTTATTTATTGTTGCTTTAAAATTTGATGCATTAATTATTAGAACAAATCATACTTTACCATGTTTGTTGTATGTGCGAATATTTTTAAAATTGTTCTAAACAGGCAAGAAGGGAAAATTCAGTGTGGTAAGTTTCTATTTCTAGTTTCATTTACTAAAAGGTAGTGGATTCGCAAAATTTTGTTAATGATTAATTTAAATTATTATTTTAAATCACAGTCATTTCATTAATTAAAATATACACAGTTAGGACAATTGAAGTAAGTTTGAACTTTTCAGTTTTAACTAATTTTTTAAAAACATCCAGAATGTGTAGTATGATATTATGCAATTATTACTTTCCCATAGTAATAGTTTTCTGTAAAGCTTTTATAAAATAGTTAGATTTAAGTTTTTTTAGTAATCGTTAAATATTATATGTATATTAAATGTTTTATTTGAATAAATTTTAAGTAATTAGTTTTGTTAAAATGTAGTTATTCTAAAGAAATCTGAATATCAGCTATTTAAATAATTAATCTTGTTTAATGAATTATTTTTTGAATTTATCGAGTGTTCAAAGTGGAAAATATTGCAATATATTTATGAAGTACAAATATAATTTTTTACGCATTTTGTTTATTATAACATATAAGTATGCTTAATAAGACTACATTTAATAATGATATTTTATTTGAAGCAAATAGTGTATCATGTTATACCATTTTTATATTTTACTGTGCAGTTCTGCTTGCAACGCCACCTAAATTTTACATAATTATATCTATTCATACACTGAGATGCATGACAAGATATTTTGTCAGTTTTGAAAATAAGAAAAATTATCCTGGAATTTCAACCGGAGATTAATTTGCGGTGCTCGCGGCATGACATTACCTTGTTTAACACGAATATTTGCTATATTAGCGCACTAATTATAATATTATCTGGCTATTTGAATAATATTCAGTTTGCGCGCGATCTGGGCCCAAGTTGTCCTCAATCGGTGGTTATAAGCTACATGATACAGTACACCTATACTTGTTTTTATCACTTGCTGTGTTCTGCGTGATCCCAATACTTTATTTTTAAAAATTCCATGGTTTATTATAATTCCAAAATTGCCACCCCCCTTTCACCCGCATAATATATAATGCTACACTATACTGCGCGCTGGCTATAACGATAAATCTATGCAACCAACTAATAGTATGTTATAGAATTGAATAAAAATGATATCGTTTTTACAATGTTTAAGTTAATTACTTTATATAATAATATATAAATTGATATAAAAATATGATAGTTGCATTTTACAAGCAACAGTAAACAATTATTGCACTTTATATCATTAAATTCGTCTATATTTATCTACGTTAGATAACAAATATATTATTTAATTTTAAAATTACATATTTTGGTATAGGAAGTACACAATTTTTAAACGTTAAATTACTTTCTAAATATACTGAATGAAATATTCATGCAAAAAATGGTTTAGCTCACATTCTACTAAATATTGAATGACATGTTATATTTTAAGCATAGATTACAATTAATGTTTTATCGACTGTTCTCTTTCGTTGATCTCAAACCCGTTTCCTAGACGAAGACCAAGTAGCCAACACTGGTCCAGCTGCATTGCCTACACAGCCCCTACAACAAGCCCAGTACGTCTTCCCGTCGTCCATTGGTGCTGCTGCTGTTTCAATTATTCACCTGCTGGATGATGTGGATGTGAATTCTGATGGAGTTGCAGGTATATGCATAATATAGACACAAACTATTAAATACAGTTGTATACTGAATAAAAATCCTGTAATTAGAAAAATTAAATTAATCAATTATTTATTAAGTAATGAGTTATAATGATTAATATAGTTAAATAATGATTTAACGCTAGATTATTAAATTCTGCTCTTTTTAGAAAGTATATTTTGTAATACTTTTAAATCACTATAATCCCAACAGTGGTTGGGAGAATAACAGTTTATATGTGATAGGCAACATGTTCGTAGATAACAAAAGATTAATTTACACGGGATTTGCCTATATTATTGGGGGCCACGTAGTATATCTTACACATAACAGAGGACCTTTTCATTTATTTTATTATGTTGACGAAATTACGCCCAAGTGAATTTAAATTCATTGCATTTACCTATTTAATAATATTAACTAAACATTCAGTATGGTAGCTTCATTTATAATTTTATGTTTTGCTATTTTGTTCACTTAGCTTAATATGCTGTAGTCATTACTAAGATAATTACTCTATCGGAGGGTCAATAGCAATACATTCGTTCACTCTGAAATTGTAGTTGTATTTAGTAATCTTGCAATGCAAAAATTATATTTTTAATTCAAAATACAGCTCAGAAATTACATAATCTTACGCCATCATAACACTCAGTTTTAAGTTGCAGTATCATTGGAATGAAACCAAGCTCATTTTATGTAGTTTGTAGTGAGTTAAATATAAATTGATACACATAAAGTACACAGATTCAAAAATAAACTTATAAATATTTAAATATACAATTCAATATTCTTAATGCACTTAGAAAAAATATTTAAATTGTTGAGATGTATAGATGAAAATATCCAAATATAAATTTATAATGTTAATCTATATGCAAATTATGTAATCTATATAGTTATTCAAATAATACAGTGACATTAAGAATATTGACATCACTTCCATATTTTTGATGTGATATGGAACAACGATACAGAAATTTTCATAACGTTTTCAATAAGGATAGAAGTTGAAAAAATATATATATACACCAATTTTCTTTTATTGTTTGGTAATTTCGCAAAACGGATTAAAAGTTGTGTACATATTATAACATATATTCGATAATAGGTTTCTTAATGGTAAACATTTTTTAGTTCATTCGGTAGAATCATTTTTATTTCCAAGAAATACTGCCACTGTCTTACTTTTTACATTTTAAATTTAGCTGTAAAGCTTTTTTGTTGGTAGTTATTAACTTTGTATATGACACCGTATAAAATGTATCTGCCGTCTTATTAATGTTACAATATTTTATCTTTTGCCTATGTATTAACCACTAAGAAAACAATTAGTATTTTTATTTGTATGTCGCAGAAACAATTGATTAATTTATATGAGTACAAACTTGGTGACGCTGTCTTATATTTTGTTCTGTTATAGTGTTGTATAATGTTTATAAATAATTACTACTTTATGTAGATAGCTTGATACAATAATACAGTTCAGAAGTTCTACAGTTCGAGTCTGGATTGGTCTATTTTGAATTAAAAAATCAAAGTATTCATTTATGGATTATAATTGCATATAAGAAGAATATCGCTAAGGTACATTAAAGTACACAATAATATTAAGATATTATGTAGATTGTGCATTATGGGATAACTTTCTATTATTTGATACATACGGTTTGTCTTAGAAGTTCTATTAATTCGAGTGTAACTTTAACAACTCTTTGTATAATCCTACAAATTCACCCTCATCACTCACGCAGTGGGCACAGTGGCAGAACACGCAGTCTGGCGGTGTTTAGTGGAGGACGCGGCCCTCTTCCTGCGATACGTCCTTGAGAGACTCACCCGAGTAACCAAAAAGGACGAACTTATCTACGTTCTCAGGAAGCTTATCCAGCGAATGCCAGAACTTCCCACACAAGCGGCGCACACCATCTTCAATAATCTGGTTCGTCAATTCACTGCATTTTATAAGTATATGAGTATTTTATGAGTATAAAATAAATACAATGAGTATATTGTATTTTATGAGTATAGATAATATCTACTATATTGTTTTCCACACTTATAATTTAAAATTATGTAAAAATACAATCCTATTTCAGCTAAATTTTTTACGGTTTCTATAGTTCTGAATTTATGTATGTATCGATGTTATTGACAGTTTTGTTGGTATATTTTGTAAACGATTCATATTGTTTACATTTTATTTAGAGATGTTCTGTTTTTGTCCACCGTAAACTGATTTCAATCCTTTATTAATCTTTTATTTCTGTGTATTTATCATATTGTTCTGTTAAATATATAATATGTGTGTATAGTTTATATATATTAGATAAACTTAATATATAAAATCTCGCAGCATTTAGTATATTCATGCATGGTTCAATGCAATTTCCGTTGTAATATTATGTTTTTCAGAAGCCATCTCAGTCGTGTATATTAATTTAATATATTTTGCACATTTTAGGTTGGCTATATCATGTTTTATGTAAGAACTCCAACGTTTAGCGCTCCGGAATCCATTGCTGGAGCTCTCTCCATCATGTGGATGGTATGTTTCATATATTGATTTAACCGTTTTCATTAATTATTATTGTTGATGCCATTCTTCGTGTATATTTCTCTATTCTAGGTTGTGCCTTATGTTCAGAACATTTATTTCAAAGATCTTAAGCAGATCTTGCGTAAAGAACAAGTCGATGTAAGTTTAATTTATTTATTTTTATTACGGTACAATAAAATCTGTGAACGATTTGTATTTTAGAATTAGTAGTAAGACACAGTATAATTTCCAACCTAAAGTCTTTATTCTAAACATTGTATTGCATTTCTGATTATGATTTACAGTATTAATTTTCTAAAGCATAAGCTTTGCTACTAAAATTATACTTCTTGAAATTAAAGGAAAAATACTTTTCCGACTGTATTATTTTAAGGTTTACTTCAACTTATTGCACTTAATGAAAAAAATAGTGTATATATTATTTTATGGAATAAAATCGTTGTTTTTTAATATTATTTTAGCCGACACTTCTTGTAACTACGAATCTTCCGTGTGCAAAACAATTTAACGTATTTGATGATGACGTCTTTGTTGCCCAGCTTGTGCGACTTCAAGACGAAAATAAGGTAATTTGTTGACTCACAAAACTTTACTCTTGTATTTTTTTAAATCAGGCTTCGTAAATATCAAGTGAACCGATTTAAGTTATATTAAATGTTGAAAAATGGCGATATTTATATTTGTGCTTAAATATCAAAGTTAAAAAGTAATTTCCTCTTAATAATGTTTTTAGTTTTATTTTTCTGTATATCATAGCTTTCTGAAATACTATACTAATTATTATATTAATATTGATTTATCCTTATACAATAAAATATTTTGCAAATGTTATAAATTGTTTTTCATATAGTAACTTTTAATGCATTTTTAAAATTTAAACTACTGCTGTAATTGCCAGAAATCTAATTTTATTCCGTTTCTAGGTGTTTTTAATGAACATATTTTTATCCTACTGCTAATTTCGTTTTTGTCATCATCACAGTTTGCTCTTACTTACTATAAATAAGTATGTTACGTTTATAATACATTTATATACACATGTATTTATTCGTGCACTTTTAATGCATAATTTAATAATTATAACGTATATTTATTCCTTTTTAAACAATAATATAATATAGGACTACGCTATGACGACCAACTATGGAACTGTACAAAGACAAGTGAATAAAACTCACAATATAACGACAGTTAATTATATTTAGTATATAACTATAACTAATACAACGACCTAATTCAACCATGAGTACCATAACGTTGTTTTATTATTATATATTTTAATTCCCACTTTAACATTACTCAACCATTTTAGTGTGAACATGAATGGCATGTATATTTTTACTATTTGATAAAAATATCGTAATCTAATAAAGTTTAAGTAATACCGTTTTAAATTTAGACTTCACTCAGCTATATTTAATTCATGCATGCTTAAAAAACTATAGCATTGAAATATATTTCGTTTGGGTACTTCAAATAAATATGGTTATTATTGTTATTCTGAATATAAATGTAATATAATATAACTACATATTATATAATTATTTTCCAGTTTGAAAATTGTTTATACCATTAATAATTGTATGTGCAATGTCTTTATAATATTGACATTATAATGTGAACATTCAAATTTAAAACTTTGTACTCGTGTCATAACATATAGCATGTTTTATAATAGATAGCCTTTTAATAATATGTTCATATTCAATACATAGATAATGCTTATACATTTAAATAATTCGTCATCTGATATTATGAAAACAAATATTGAATGTGCTTAAGACATATTTTAAAACCTGAAACTCCTTTTAATTACGAATATATCCTACTGTTGTGGTTATTCTTCAAAATAAAATGTTCATGTTCAGTTTTTGCGTCCATATCAATACTTTAGGTAAATATGTATATGTATTTATAATTCTTCTTATTTTCACTTATAATGTTTGACTGTGTAATTATTATGTGCAACAAAATCATTAAGATAAAAATTAATTTTGAAATATCTTATTTTTTTAGGGTTTAGAAAATCGTTATTTTTAACAGTGTATAAATACTCACATATTATGTATATATTGTTTAATTTTAAGCTTAGGAGCAATATTGAAAAGTATTATAATATATTGGAAATAATGGAAGGGCCGACTTGCAGGTGGAAACTAATAGCATTTATTTATTAAATGTATGAACTTATTTTGTATTTTTGAGTTTTAATTTTACTTTATTTGTTGTTATTGAAACTATTTTTAAACTAAACTTACTATTGAACAGGGGTACTGTTTATAATATGTCAATATGTATGTATATAAATTCGTTATTTTTAATGAGAGTTAAATGATAATGTTACATTTATTGGAATGCGTGTGAACAGTTTTATTATTCCTCTTTCCTCGATTAAGTTTACCTTAATCTGTGTTATTGTAACACTGTAACTACTAGAATAGTAAATTCTTAATATTACTAATTTACTAAAAGCATTATTCATTGTTTATTTTTAAAATCTTTCAAGGTAACTCATTAACTTAATATTTTTGATAGTATTGTCTTCTTGTAAGAAACAATAATGATGTTTCTTTGCTAATTGTTATAGACATTGTTATATTATGTGTTCTTTGTCATACTCTTTTTTATTCTTTAATAAATGGGAGATGTTTAATTTAATGTAATCTATTATATAGCTTTTTATTGATATTTTTTAAATTTCTACTTTAATTTTATTACCTGTTTAATATTCTATAGTATACTTTACCCATGCTATTTGGTGATTTTATATTTTAGACGTATAACAGATCTTAGGCATGCAATAGACTAGTTTTTATATTAGGCTTTACTCGAAACAATTAACATACTCAAATTTAAAGCCGGTGCTCGCACTTGTAGATATATATAACAGAATATTTATAAAATAAACTTCGTACCTAGATTATTTTTTATAATGATGTGATTATTGGACTGATTATTATTAGTATTTTGATTTACAGGAGAAGAATATTATTTTACAAATTAAAACATATACGTTTTAGGACTATCGATTCAGTGACATCCTGACTGAGGCTCTTGAATCCAGTAATATTCCTGAAGAGGAGCATCACATGTTTTTTCTTTGCGACGATCGATCAAGTTAGTATTTTAATTTGTTTTTGAATATTTGACATGTCCACATTTATCTTATGCATTTATTAACGCTTCATTATTAATGCTTTACTACTACGTTTCGTTCACACGTCGAGTGATAACTTCACTTGACTATTAACAACAGCCTTGCTTACAAATATACCATTAATTACTGAAATATATGTTATTTTAGAATGTTACATTTTTTATTCCTAATTTCCTCTTACTGACTGGTAATTTCCAATACTTACGATCAATTTATTTAAATAACTGCTTTAATCGCATTTTTGTAATAAGATTTTTAAATATTCATTGTAATATTATATTATATTAATAGCTAGCTATAAATTATGCGTAATTGTTTTACAATTAACTCTTAACTTCTTAATGTACTATTTTTATTTTGAAAGAAATCTAAATATATTGTTATGTCGTTGCTAAACTTTTTAAGTTGAATTACCCTGGAATATTCAGTTAAACATTTTATCTACATATCAATAAAAACCCTTAAACCTCTTGCCTATAATGATTTGGAATTTTTCAAATATACTATAAGGTCAATCCATATAGAAACGTACATTACATTTCCACACGTTTTTCTTTTATTCAAGACATATTAGACCAAGAAAATTAATTTGGATATCAAATGAAAGATATACTTGAGCTCTTTCATTTGTTATCAAAATTATGAATATTGAGTTAAAATGGTCTAGGTAGTTGTCAGTTGAAGATGGTAACTTACATTACAAGATAACATTTTAAAAACTGACATTACATTTTTAAATTCAAAATTTAACCCAGCAAGAAATATTTATTGGTTGATTGCTGTTGTATGACTGAAAAACATGTTAATAAGTACTTTTCATATTTCAGTGGTTAAAATTTATTATAATTTTTTACAGTTGAGTTTATATGGTAATGTACATTACAAAAAGACCATCATAATACAACATACATCAATTGAGTATGTGTGGTCTTAGGTACATTGTATGGTGTCTACATGTACTCATAAGCAAAGAACATTGTTAGCAATCCATTTGCCACTAAACTTCTCAAAAATATTTGTTGCAGAGTAAATTGACTGAATTAACATGCACTTTTATATGTAGTAACGAACATTACAATTTTTGTAATGTACATTATGGTAACGTACATTACACATCTTTAATTGTGAGCTACACTAATACATAGTCAGATCTATAGTATATCAAAGTTGGATCGTAATAACATACATATTAAAGCTTTTTCTGGCATAAAATATTCATAACACTTGTGCAGGTTTCAATATTTGAAACCTTCATAGTATATATTGGTAACGTATATTAATATTTTAATGTTTTAATATTACATTTTTAAAACAGACTTAACTATTAAATAAAGGTTCAAACATATTATACCAATATTATAATATCATCTAAACATGTTCTGTTTACTGTTTCTGCATTGTATTTGTTTGCTTAACAATATTAAAACTAAAACAATGTCAGATCCAAATTCACATGCATATACTTAATTATATTTTCAAAATTGCGTCACATGGTATTGTTAGTCATACTTTTTTCAACTGTGACATAAGACAATAAAAATATACATTTTCAAGCCCTAGGATGTTATACACAAATCCTGAAATCTTCTAAGCTGTATCATAAAATTTTAATTTTTACCTTAATGAACAAGTTACATGGATTGACCTTATATATTATACTAATATACAGGGTAAGTTAAAAGTTAATATACTTCATAGTAAATTTTGAGAGAGATAAATATAGTTCCATAAATGTATTATATTTTCATGAAATCGAAAATGTTTAAACAAATGATTACAATTTTCAATAAACTAGTTCAACTTTGTTCAAATTATGTTTATACTCATCACACCGAGTCAATAAACATCTGCAAACCTTTGATCACAAATCTAAGTTTTTCATTCTTCTAAAGTAATCGATAATAAATCTCCCTATTTCATTGACAATGCGAGGCATTCTAGAATAAATATTATCTTTGAAAACTTCACAAAAATACCCATGGTTTTATATTTCACTACAATACATATGCTGCAATATTTAACATTGTAGTATAGGTACATAAACTTTGTTATGGCGAGTATGCTAACTTTTGCCAACCTTACATATATATAATAATAATAATTGCGTTAATAATAATAGTTTATAACAAAATTATTAAACTTTCGTACTGTTATCATGATGCATTTCCCTTTCCATATATCTTTCATATCTATACATTTTCTATTTAGCGACACGTAAAATGCCCATTTTTATCTTTATATATTTTATGGAGTAAATTGCTAGAAAGTTGGTAATACAAATGGCACAAAATAAATTTATTATATTATTACATGCATTATATTTTATTATATACATAGATTTCAAATTTGTTTGAATATTGATTTTATTGTGCTTTATGTATTGATTCATTCAGACTTAAATTATTTAAAAGATATATTTCAAATATGAATCAATAACTAGATAATATTAACTTTTCATGGTTACTATATAAGGGTAATATAATATTAACAACGCACTTATCTATTTATACACGTAGCACTGTTTTCTTGTAATCGTGTAATAACGCTATTTTTTAATGGTTTGGTTTTGAGTATCAGGCCGTTTTCTTTGGTACTATACCTTTGCTCCTCTTTATATACCTTCATAATATCACCACACCACGTTCTTCATAGGCACCGTTCATGGCGAGAAAGACCCAGTGTTCCACCGTAAGTTTTGGTTTTTTTTTTACACACAACACACACAGAAACAATCTCCCGTGCTTCTCAGATTACATAGTTGGTAGTAATACAGGGACATTTTTATTCAATCTATTTTGTATTTATGCAAAGTTGTAATCTATTTTTTCTCCGGATTGTGTATATGCACTATTTCATTTTCTTATGAGAGCTCTATAGATAAGACTGACAGCAAACCTTATGCCAATTTCAGCGTTGTATCTTTTTATTATTTAAACACTGTTTTATTCGCTCAACTTTTCTTACAAAAGCCACATAGATAGACAGAAATTGTAAATAATTTGGCACTGCTTACATGATTTATTTTATTTAGTAATAGAATATAGTTTATTTCAAAATAATTCTTTGAATTCTTCTTTTATTTATTGTTTTAAAATGGATTTTTGGATGTTAAAAATGTACAAAGAAACTTTTCATATTATTTAAAATTTATTTATTAATATATAATAAATTCCTAAATTATTTTTAATAAACTTTGCAGCTCGCATTCGTTGTCAATTTAATGTTGGATTATTTATATTCATAAAATGGATGCTGATATGGTTATTAACTTCTGAAACTCATTTTTAGCATTCATATTTTTCCATCAAATCCATATTTGATATTCCTATTGTAGCAATTGTATAGCACAATGACACTGATTTAGCTTACTTTTCAACACTATCTGCATTTCTATGTTATATATCTATTGTATTACGTAAAATAATATGTAGGTCAGTTTTTTAATCTACAAATGGTAAATTTAGTTTCAAACTGTTTTACCCTTAATTTATGTACATTGTCTATGTGCGTTATTTTAAAGTAATCGACGGAAGTTAGTATTGATTGCATGTCTGCTTATTGGATAGACATCCAAAGAAATGCATGCGCATTTTTCTTTTCTCAAATAGTTCACAATGAATTTGAATTATGTATTGTATTTTATGTTTTTGGTGGTATTGTAGATCTAAAAATATAGGAATGCAATATTTTAAAGTTTGACGGATTTCGTTTATTGTATTTGAATTATATTTAACAAATATATGAACCCAAAGTTTTATAATTAAATTGTATTGAAATATAACAAAATAGTTAACATTATATGCGTAAAATAATTATTAGGTAATGATAAATAATGTATTGTCAGATATATATTTTGGATAATAGTCCTATTAATTATTTTCTTATTAATCATTTATCAATAAATAACGGATTATTTAATATGATATTTGTTTTTTTATTGTTTAAACCTTGTTAATAATGTAAACACATGGATATGTTTCCATTAATGCCATCACTTAATTGCATCAGTCATGCCTGTATATATGTTATGTAATCAGTAGTTTTTAGTGAAGTTCGTGTATATATTGTATGTATTTGTCTACATCATGAGAACACTTTTAGAATTTTAAACTACATATATTTTTAACATGTTTTTTGCAGGTGGTGATGTTTGCATGTGTTTTTTTATTATACTTTTGTGAATAGTTACAGCAAGCGATCATAATAATTATTCTTTTCAGATTACTCTTTGGTTATTCAATTTGACTTATATATTTATATATTTTTACACATCACAAAATTTCTTAATAAATTATGTTTATGCTTAAAATATATGCGAGTAAATATGTAAATAAAATAGTATAATTTTTAATATCTGAATTTATTTACTATACTTTTTAGGAAGTATAGGATTATATTTATTAAATGGTTCTACTAAGTGTTTTAATTAGTTGCATATGTGCGGAAGTATTTTCTTTTATTATGTTGTGTCAGTCGTATAAATAGGTAATATTCGCAGTGTCGAACATGTTTGTCATGTTATCACAACCGTTATACAACTTGAGTTTCATGTAATAGTAAGGTATTATTAAGATATAATTTGATAATATTATTAAGAATAATTTTAATGTATAGTATATATTTACCGTTTTTTTCAATCCAATATTGCTTGCAACGCATGAAAAAAACAATTTATTGTCAATTAGTTATTATTATACTTATACTATTAATGTTAATAGTCGAATTTTGTGTGAAGTTTGTTTAATACATGGTATATTACTAAATAATGAAATATTAAGTGAAACATATTTCATTGTATACGCATACAATTTCAAATATGTATCGATGGGTAATATACAATATCTAACAAATAGAATGACACGTTATGATAGCTTTTCAAGTAGAAGACACACGTTTCATTTTTATTTTGAAAAGTATTAAGTTTTATTAAAATACACGTTGTCACTTATATTTTTAAGCCAAAATGTAATACAATATTTTGTTTTATAACGTTACCTTACAGTATTATGTAGTTATGAATAATAATATTATTATTACATATTTAACTCATATTTGCGATTTATCTAATACTTTTTTGCACCGGATCGTGTTGTGTATTGCAGATATATTGCGCAATTCTTCGCACTATGTGAGGGATTTCTACTTCTTTAAGCGCAATCACACACCAAAGCTGAGACTGAAAAAGATGGATCCATCTGAGGGATATCGCTTACTCCAGCGAAACGCTTTCAATCTCAAATTCTTAGAAATCGGGAAGGTTATGTTTACATACACAATCCTTCGTAATACACCTCCATCTCAGGTTAGTTTTTATATTATGTCAGATGTTGAGGGATTTCTAATTCGATAAATAAGCTGTCATTGTTTATATATACGGAGAAAATGATTGAAATAATTGTTTGAATGAATATCCATGCTTAGTTTTGGTTATAATTTGAAAGTGTGTTTATGCGAATTAGTAAAATAAAATGAAATTGTGTTTCTGTTTTTTTTAATGTTTGAAATACACGAGCAGAATTTAACTTAAAACAATCGAATTATTAGTATTATATTACAATACTTAAATAAGTTTTTTATATGAAATGGTTGCTTGTATTTTTGAAAAGATGTTAAAAAAATAATCACAAATAAAACCCAAAACCCAAAAAGCTGTTTATCTGTTATATTTACATTGGCTATCAGATAATATTGATATTATATATTCCCGCTCCCTATTCATATGCACAGTTTAAGGTATTATTATTTCATACTTTAATCACAATCATATTATAGGGAATTAGCTCCGAAAGTAGAGCAAATGTAATCGTTTTATCAGCATCTTTTTCACGCTTATAATTATTCTTTTTTTTTAAATTAATTTTCAACCTTAATACATTATTAATCAGTTATAGTACGTTTTAGATTTTGTATTGATTGTTATTTAAAAATATTGTTTGATGATCCATTAAAAAATAGCTTTCAGAATTGTTATTTACAATTTAACAACAATTTATTATAATAAAATATGAAAGCCTGTACACATACATTTATTATAATGTATTTATGTATTTATATAATGTATTTTTAATGAATTCTCATAATTTAATATTTTTCAAATTTAACTTAATGTAATTTATATTATATGGTATAGTATACATTTATATAATTCATAATTCAAAACAATTATATACATTTATGAATTATCATATTATTTAGCTATATCTTCTATACTATTTTTCTTATTCATTTCATTTTTAACACCTACAAAAAGTATAGCAACACATTTTGTAAACATTTTAATTAATACTTACTATGTTAATTTGATAATTGTAAGCACTGTGATCATCATAACTATTATCCATGTTTCAATAATTCTGAAGTTGATCATAATTCAAGTTATCACCTTTTTCTCAAACCACATGACAATTGAATCATATTACACGTATCTATTGTTTTATATCTCTAAGGCATCTATTCACATCACTTCCTCGCCAATCATATCACTCTTTCTCTCTTCGCAGACCTCCAACCACGTCTACTTCCTGCACGAGGAGCTGAGTAAGCTGCCCTCCTTCCCGCGCAAGGCCCTTGAGTCCGAATTCACTCTTTACGATGGGGAGATGGGCCGCCAACTCTACGGAATGGACATGCTCCACAAGCTCACCTGGTGTCGAGTCATTTGGCTTCTCTTTGAGAAGATGAATCCCTCCTTTCCTTGGACCTCTGACATCCAACTCTTCCTTAACGTCTACAATGGGACCCTCATTCTGCACTCGGAGGACACTGCGATGCTTCGAATCTGTCTGGCGGGCTACATCCAGGCTTGTCAACATTTCAAGATGATTTTCTCCGTTAATGGATACATGGTGATTCTGCCCACTCTGCTTCGTGTCTATGATATGAACCAGCACAACGATGTCATCAGGCATGGGATAGAATTCGCTTGTAAGCAGTTCTATATTCTCCACAGAACGCCCTTCATACTGCAAATGTTCGGCAGTATCGCGGATTATGTCGATCTAGATGGTGATGAGTCGGATACTTCAACTAATTTTTACAAGGTAAATTGTTATGAGTTAACTGTTTTAGTAAATAAGAATAATTAAAAATAATTTCTTTGCTATAACTCATTTTATTAAATATAACATTGACATATTGAATATAATAGCAAATTATGTAATTTAATTTGCAAAATATGCTAATTTAAAGAATTTTCATTACATTTATTTTATGATGTACGTATTATATTTCTCCAATTTTATAAACAAAAGTTTCCTTTTTATGTTATGTCATGTTAATATGTTTTATCAATTATCTATTTTATAGTGTCTTTTAAATTACTGATATGTTATTAGATAGTATATATTTTTATAAATAAAAAAATTAACTTAAAAATAAAAATACGAATTATAAAATATTTATTTATTGTTTTATGCATTTTTTGACTATAAATTCTGCCCATGTTTATTGATTTTTCTTCCTTATATTTGAATATTTTTTATGATGTGTTGCAAAATTTATGATGTTTAGTGTATATAAATCACTGAATTAATCTAAAAATAAAACGAATTTAATAATACATAAAACGGGTTTAAGTTTGCAATTAATTCAAACATAACCATATTAACATTCCACGTATTATATTTTACAATTATTCGACTAATACATTAAAAGGTTTTTACAAAAATAAAATTAGACACTTAATTAAACGGTCTAGCATTTCTATGAATTATCGGTATATAAATATATATTAATAGATAATTATCCACTTTTTAAATAAGGTAGATTTGTAATATATACATTTTAAAGTACGTATATACATATGTATATATATGTGTATTTAGCTAATCATTATTTAAGCTGTGATATCATTTATAACTTCAATTACGATTTTTTAATAATAAAGTCTATTTTTTTTCAGAATTACGTAATTTCTATAATACGTAATACTATATGGTGTATACCATATTCTACTAAAATAATTTTAACTTTTTAGCGCTTCTTAGGTTCATAATATTTTCTTCCATTAAATGACACTGTGTTTTAGATTCGACCAAGAAGTCTGTATCAAATCCTTCAGGCAATTAGCAGTGAAATGCTTGACAAACTAAACATTCTTGGACTACTCAGTTCTAATAAACCGTTGCGCGCTCTGGTAATATCTGTTTGTTATTTCAAATGATATAGGTATATATTATAATTAATGTTGGTGTAAATGTAATATAAAATGTGTGACTGATATATTCTGTAAAAAGTGAGTACTAATAAATGACTAAATTTTAATGTATAATTAAAATATGTTACTAATTTTTTAAACAACACACATCTAAATACACACGTATTTACGAACGCTGCTTAAGATTATTCTAACTAGTAGTTACTAAAAATATGATGTATTTGTCTAAAAATAGCATCAAATTTACTAGCTATAGTAAACACAATTTACAAAACAATACACAACTGACTAATAAATAGCTTAGTCAAAGTTTAGCTAAACTATGTAGGTCATTAATGAGTCATAAAATTACTAATTCTAAAAATAGCGTTAGTCATTTTAAATAGTACAATTTATTATCGAAGTTAATTTAGTGTTGATTAAATAATTACCTAGTGCTCCTAAATACTGCCAAAATTTAATAATCGAAGTACCCTAGTCTAACCTTTTTAATGAGTATGATCAATCTAATTAATGTATTTGTATAGTTAATCAAAGAATTCCACAACAGGTTTTACGTGACAGACAAAATCCTTTCGAATATTACGACCATATATGTATAGCAAAATAGTCATCTTTCTCTTTCTACTTAGATGAACAATCTATACCACACGCTGGGGCCCGTTTCATAAAAACTATCAGAATGATAATTATCAGCATACACATATCAGTTTCTTTTTTATCAGTTAAATATGTAAACATCAGTCTAGTTATTGATTTTTTTTGCGAAATTATCAGTGGGCATTTAAATTGATTATTTCGTTTATTATAATTTTATTTTATACATTTATGATTTATTTTATTTATATATACATATGTACATAATATGTATATGTATATATAAGTACATATATAGAAACTAAATTTTTTAATCAAGGCCTAGTAATTGAATTATCTCAAGCAAAATTAACCTCAAAACAAATTACTCAACGAATGGGTATTCATTTTTCTACTGTTTATCAATGGATAAATGACTACAAAAATGAACAGAAAATCGCATAAACTAAAAAACAAACTGGAAGGCGGTACTCCACAACGCCACGAAGCAATCGTCTGCTCTGGATTCCCAAACTCCTCCTTTCCCTTCCTACTACCCAGAAAAAGCGATAACAGTCCTCTTTAGAACTATTATACCTAATGATTGATGATATATTGCAGTATGACACACTTGTAAAAATTATTCGGAAATTTTTATTCAAATAGTGTATTTGTAGAATTATTATCATCAACATACTTCATTCAAATATATATATTCGCATTAATTAGTGATTTCTATTAACCATGAACGAAAGCATTACTTTGATTTATAAAGATATGTTAAAACATCACGATTTAGTAAACCAATTAGTTAGGGTTTAAATTAAATTGGTTGTATAATATAATTTTAAAGGTACAATAAAAATGCTGCTGTTAAAATGCTCTGATGTTATATTTCCAGGACTTTTGTTACGACGAAGATGGTGCCAATTGGTCCATTCTGGAGGCGGTCAATCTTTGTGTTACTGTTATCGCCTATGCACCCGAATCGCATCGTGCCAAACAAATGATGGTAAGTCAAACTTTTAGTTTTATAGTTTTGTTTATTATTCTTATTGTTATTATTTTCATAACATCTCTCTGCATAATAATATGTCAACTTATAAATGTTTCTTCTGTTTAGATCGTGTTGCGGGCTATTTTGCCCTTCCTACTAAAAGATCTTCAAACAATTTGTCAACAGGAGATCGGTGATTCCAAGAAAAACGAAATCCAGGCGATACAACAACTTTCCATTGCCATGAAGCAACTTATCTGCACAACTGATTGGATGATACGGTAGGACACTGAAAATGTTTAAATTATTGCATACGGTAAATTACTACTGTTTGATAGTATATCTATTTAACTGGCATAACCTGGTTGTCAAAGTAATGAGATGATTATCATCATAATTATTTATGTAAATGAATTGTACCAATTTTATATGTTGCATCTATTACCGATCGATAACTCGTGTAACATAATTTATGAAACATTGAATCGACGATTGGTGAGTAGTACAGTATTGATGGTTGTATACTTCGTAACAGTCATTGACTAGTCCACCCAATCAACTTTTTAGTGTATCTAGACTTCGTTTTCAATACAGGCTCGCTGATCGCAGCAGTACATTTGGACGAGGTATGGATATGGAAAAGACAAGTTTTCGAACAACAGCCAATCATTCTCAGCCCCATGCGTCTGTTTATGTGGACGAAAAAGATGACTCCCCATTCAGGTAAATTAACTATAATTCGAAATAAGTAATGTTTTTAAAAATAAATATCGATTGTAACATTATTGTTTTGTTAATAAACATATTTTTATCTACCCACCGATATAGAACTACAGGGTGTCTGAAAATTTGCTGTGCAGTGAAAATGTTTTATTTCAACTTTTACAAACTATACTATACAAACTAAGTACATCAATGCTTCGCTCATTTACTGATTGACTGGTCACACATAATATTCTCCTCATTTAATATTGATCACTGCATAGCCTTATCTTTCTGTTATTAGAATGTTTAATATTGATCACTGCACAGCAACTTTTTGGATGCACTGTATATAGTAAGATTATTTGTGCTGTTTCATTTTTAGTAAATTAAATTATTTTTCCTTGTAAATAATGGATATACATGTTTTGTGATTAAACTTATAATAATATTAATACTTATTCTTTGAATTGTGTTTTAAATTTGGATTTTACTCAATCAGTTAATCAGTAAATTAGTCTAGTATTTGTATGTAGCAAATTATACTTTATGATTAATGCATAATGCACTATTTAATTAAATACACAATATGAGTCATATTAAATGTAATATTATTATCATTTAATTGTTATGAATTTCGTTTTCCAAATTTACTTTTAACACTACATATTATTATACATTTATTTTATCATAATTTAGTTACAAATTTAAACATTTCAGTTATTATTTAAACATTTATTTTTCATATTCTGTATAATGTTTCCAACATGCAAATGTCAAAAACTATAAATATTATTATATACATAAATTAGTATATATTTCAAATTACTACTTTCAAGTAGTCATGTGATTAATACTTTATTTTTTTTATATTATATTCATACTTAATAAAACTTTTTAATAATGCATGACTTCTACTGATATTTTTATCATTTTACTTTCCTGAAGAAGACTGGAAGAAGGCCGATTTCGGAAGAATACCGTTGTTTCTAATCTGGGAATGGGTGCCAAAGAGAGTGTTGTTGTGGTGGGTGGAGATGACCCAGGCTCTGTACAACGATCGATAATCGAGCCACGAGAGGCCATTCTTCAAGTGGCCTGTGATTTTCTCACAGCCTGTCACACGCGTCTGGTCGATATGGGCGAGAAGCAGAGGGCGGTTGAGTTACTTGATCATAAGTCGCATGCGGTGAGTGGCATGCGGCTGTATAAATATTTTGTATATATTATATAAGTTGCATGCGGTTATTCAACTTTGTAATAATTAGTCGTTATTTTCGATTTTGCTAGTTCTTAATTGCGTGCATAATGTTTTAAAATAGTCAAAATTCAAGTAGTAAGTTATATATACTCCGATTATTAGGTATTTGAAGTTTAAATATAGACTCAAAATATAGATCTTAGTTAAAATTTTCTTAATTAAATTATCGTATTGAAGATTTAAAATTAAAAGTAGTATTTTCTATAGTGATTTAAATTAAATCCTTAAACATTATTGTTTATTATAACCTTTGGACATATTACATTCAAATATAATTATACATATTATAAATATACTTATAATTTTTATGATTTACGTATACAACACTTCCAGCCAAAAATATATCACATGTTTTTACTTTAATATTTTGTGTCCATTTTTTGAAAATGTTGTTTATTTTTATAGATTATTTACTATGTGTTTATGTACTTAAGTTTTTGAATGGAAATTATCGGATTTGTTAACCTTCTATATGACTTGTGTTTTTTATCATAAGTAATACATATTTAACCAATAAGTTATTTACGTTTTGAAATGTAAAATTAAAAGAAGAGTAAGTTAAGTAATATCGCTTTAAAATGATTTGGACATAATATACAAAACCAACATATTCTATGAATAAAATAACTACATAGCGTTGTATTTGTATACTATTATATTAAAATACTAAAGTCATTTGAGGACAATATGCTGAATCTCGTTTCATCTAGATGTTGTAATAGGAAACCTGTGTTTCAGGTAAAATGGAATAGATATATATACAATTTTATTTCTATTTCGTATTAAGCACATAATATCGCATATGAAATTATGGCGAGAGAGAAAAAAGTATGTGCTTATGATTATATTTAGAATAACGGCAACAGTAGGGTGTAATCCGTTAAGTTCAAACCACGGACATTCTCTAACAATCAACTATCAGTATTATGAGTGTGTAAATTAATTACCTTAGATTTTTGCGTCCCTGATGTATTTTCTTAGCTCTCATGTTTGGTATACAGCCCTAAGTATGGAAATATACGTATATATGGATGATACCTCTAGAAAGTCTATAAAATATTTCCGTTTGTATTAATCTGTATTTTATGTTAAAATAAGGTATCTTATTATACTTGTCTGCCTATACTGTCTAGTTCTAAGTTATGAATTCTTTATTAGCCGACTTAAAAATAATTGTATACATTGCGCCACCCAGGATTCAATTTATTATATTTGGTACATTTACATACGTACGTGTATTTACCCATAAAATGATGACCTATCATAATATGTTCAATCAACAAGAAGTAATTAATCAACTAATGTTCTAAAGCTACTAATGATATAATATGAGGTTTGCAGTAGGTATTAGTAATAACATTTTATTTTAGTGTTGGCAGCCTTTTATGCCTTTATGCCGATCTGTTGAGAGTGTTTTCTGACAATACTATATCCTTCCGTGAGATTATTTTCATGGAAACTGATCATACTGCTGTAATGTTATAATATATGTATATTATAATAAATTGCGTAGTTTTGAATAGTTGCATGATTAATATAATATGTTTAGTTTATTGCTGGCATCGACATTGTATACTTGACAAAAACCATCTTCAGTGAACGGTGTACAAAATATTTTAGGTAGACTTGTTTTAAGGACACAGAGAAATCATATTAAAATAGGGTATAACTAAAGACAAGTAAGTTATTGATATCTGGATCTCACTGATCAGCTAGATGGTTCATACGCTTAGTGTGTAGATAGTTGGCCTCCCGTTTGTCTATCGATATGTAATTATTTATTCTGACTTGTCAGAACTAGTTTCCCTAGAGGGCTTCAGATGATGATCATGTCACCATCTTGCTTGCATACTGTGGGCCACATAGTTATCCGACGTATGCTCGTACAGTACATTAAATTTTATTTCTACTCGCCTGTATATATTTTAGACACAAATTAGAAAACCCAGGAGAAAAGGGGGGGGGGTCTGCTTTAGAAAGCACGGTCTTTTTATCCTCTAAGCTAGACGATATAGCCGGGAGATAAATATTCTGGATCAGATAGAGACATGAATATGCTGTTCAGACTATTTAGAAGGAAGTTGTCACTATCATACGTGTAACTTAGACATATAGGTTGGTATTTCTCATAGGTAAACACGAGAATCTAAAAAAAACATGATTTAGGTGTTGTCTACCATTTAGATGGCTTACGTTGAATTTTAAATGAAAAATGTGATATAAAGGTCTTTAGTTTCTGCTTCACCTCCTACCCCCCTTGATCTTACCAGCTGACTGCAGTGTGATTTTTTTGTGATTCAGAAATCATACAAAAATAAATTTATTACATTAGCGGAATGTCGGTTAAACTTTTAAAGCATTTTTGGCAATGACTGCTGACACAGTAATTTATAATATTAGCATCCCTCCAGTGTTTTCGTCGTGCATATGCTTGTCTCTTATGTACTTTAATATACTTTTTTTGGTTACATGTTTCATATAAGTTCTTCTGCACTAGCCAAAAATGTATATAATATAATAAATAATTTATTAAAATCTGTATGCTTATAGATTTTTTCAGATTATTCGTATCGCTTTAAAATGTATATAATTTTATTAGATTTTGATAAATTCTTTAATAAATACAGATAAAATATCTTTATTTGTGTCACTATTTTTGTTTTATATATATATTTTTTTTCATTAATTGCGATGTTAACTTTTAAAGCACTAATCTTATTTATAAGGTTCATAGTTGTTTATGACTGATTAAATCCGCACTATATTTATTAAAGCATTTTATTTTGTTTTACTAGTTCGCTAAAAATATTCAGATTTAATTTGGTACTTATATTTCAAATATAATATGTTTTTAGAAGTCCGTATTATGTAGTCGTTTTTTAAAGATATAATGTAGATAATCATTTAAATCTTTATATCTTTATTTGAGGAATATTATTGACAATAATACATATACGTGAAACAATTTTATGATTGATGAAAAATATAAATCAGAAAAACAGTTTTATTTGCTTAGATTTAACAATTATATAGTCATGTATGCCTACTGGCATACGAATAAATGTATATATATATGTACCACCCACCTTATTAATTCTAATCTTTATTAGGTTTCCTTTTATGCAATGTAATATTAGTAAAAATAGATTCTATCTGCAGAATTTTGTTATATATATATATGTTTTATCTGATAGGTAAATTTTTATTGCAATTTAAAACAAATATGTAGACTAATATTGAATTTGTTTTAATGAATACTTAACATTGTGATACAACGATATGAGTATATATAGTAGAATAATACTTTCGATTTGAGTGTTCAAAATATGAATATTTTTTATATCACGAAAGAATATTATAATTTATCACCAATAACATTTTTTTAAATGTCGAAAATGTTTTTTGATCGAATAGAAAGTGATGACTGTTAAGATAGATAACATATTTTACGGATGTTAAGGTTTAAAAATGTATTGCAGCGTTCGATTATAATGTAACATATACATTTATTTAGGTTCATCCATCCCTAACAAAGTTACCTTCTTTACTTCTAATGAACATATATAGCGGCTGTCTGAATTGGCCCAATCAATAGTGAAGCAGATCCCCAATGACACGACTCTGTTGAGAAGCAAAGCCCTGTTACGGTACTTTCTGGAGGTTCCACCCATAGTGGACTGGGGCCAAGAGTCTATGCGGTTCTCAAAGGCTCTGGAAAACCTTATATATCGGCTCAATCGTACATTGAACAAGATCCTCAAGGATTCCGTATCTCGAGTGAGCTATTTGTCTTGGCCGTTTCTTATAAGTAGATGATATATATGTATTACTGTACTGTATGTTTTACTACTATTACTAGAGTAGAACACAAACTATCACGATTTATAGTGGCATTCTTTTGAGCAGAAGAGACAGATCATGAGCCTAAACTCTGAATTTTCTATAATAAGATATGACATTGAGCCATCACTAAATTTTTTTGCAGAATCTTTTACATTTGAAAATGTACTATTATACTATATAGTTATATATTATAAAGCTTTGCTATTTATAGTGAAAAATATCAAAATAAATATATTGTAATATAGTCTTTTTATCTATATTATGTACTTTTCCTATAACAGTGCGTAAATTATTTTACTTTTATTTTAATAAAATGAAGTTGTATTATTGTATAGCATGTACATATATTTGTATATATCTGTCTATTTCACTAAAGGCAATAAAAAAATATTTTCTTCCGGTAAAGTGGGCTCTTATCGTACATATTAATTGCATTGAGCTTGAAATATAATTTGTCATCAGCAATCAATTGTGCCTATATGCTCAAGTTTCCGTGAATTTATAGCCTGAAACTGAATCGTACTTACTAAATTCGATATGTATCATATATTCTAAACCACTTCGCTCCACTCCATTCCACTTCACTTTTCGTTTTCTTTTTCCTTTTGCACTTTTAGCGAAAATTTTCATCGTATAATATTTCGGGCTTCTAAAATATTCTGAGAAGTGATGAATTATGTCTTCTGAAGAAAAGGCTACGTTTGCCTGATGAGACAGTAATTGAATTCCATAACCTTGTTTTGACGATGATATAGTATCGAGAACTAGTCGAACTTTCAAACTTTTTTTAAAGTTAATGTACGCAATAGTATTTATCTGTCATACATTTTCCTTCCTGGAAACAGAATATACTTTTCGTATTTATATATATTTATATCTTTCTTAAGGGACTTATTTAAAAACTATCGAGTATATATATACGATGTGTGTAATGTTTGAAAAAAAGGAAGATTTATTACACATGTATTAATGCAAGAGGGACACAGACTTTATTTAGAAATATCTTATTGATAAAAACTATGAAACTTTTATATATCGATATAAATATTTACTAATACTATTGTTGAACGAGATGATTAGTTATATGTTGTATTTTTCATTATTTAATAACATATCAACTATTGTAAAAAATAAACAAAATTATTACTATGTATATAATGTATTTACTCTTTTCATAAAAGTAAAACTTTATCTTACAATATTTAAGATTATATTTTAAGCATAATTTGCTCATACTGTTATTTTATACAATAATTAGATATTTATTATGTGTATAATATATAATCTTATATTCTGAAAATATAGCTACATATTAGACTTTAAACATGTTTTGCCGCATTGACAAATGATAATATGTTTTTTATTCAATAAAAGTGAAGCATAATGTGATATAATATTAAAATACATTGTATTGTGCTCATTACGTGTCTGGTATTTATTTATTTTAAGTAAGATTTTTCAATTAATCACAAAAACTACTTTTTTATTACTTTTTTAAATACACACTTCAATCTTAGTTGACTTTAAATAAATTGATAAATACATAAATTTCAACATATTTTTTAATTATTAATTTTGCTTAGTTTTCTTTTATTATTCGTAGGATTTGTATCATTTTGTATTTTTAATTCAGCGCCACTTGGACTGGGATTGTGCTGCCACTCTGATCAAAGCTGTCTATGCCACTGTGGAAAAGAACAGAAACATAGCTCATCTAAAAGATGTCAGGGTAAGTATAACGGATCGATACTACCATATCATTTTTAATACACTCTAAATTGTACAATTAAAGATAAGATCATAATTTAATATTAGATTATTATTTTATTATATATATATTTATTTATTTATCGATCATTTTCCATGTCATTATTTACTAGTGCTGTATTATTTAACAAAGTGAACTTGTTAATTTTAAAATATTTAACATTTTTAAACATAGATTAGCATCTTAACTGAGCTCCGAAAATGTTTTTTTACTAAATTTACTATTTATTTGTATGAGCTGATATAAATTGAATTAAATATATAATATTGTCATATTATATTATTTATATTTAAATTAATAAAACCTTTAATTAGAAAAAAGCTTGCTCAAACCATTAAAACATATTTATGTTGTAAAAATATTATATTATATTAAAAATATGATGTAATATAAAAACGTCGCAAAAGTAGTTTTAGTAACATGCATATATACATTTTCATGGGTCTGCTTTTAAAATAAAATAAATTGTTATTGGCATTAGGATTTATTCAGGATTATAGTACATGCTCACTTACAAAACGTAGGCGACTTAATTAATACAATAATTTATTTTCTAACGTTGTGAGGTATTATAACCTTTCTGTATGTTATATAGTGTGAATTAACAAGAAAGCTGTTTGCTAAAATCGATTACAATTTAAAAAGCATCATAGAACCAGCATAGTAACAAGTACTAAGGACTCTATATCCTACGAACAACACTATACCATCCAATCAGAGTCTGCTGGACTACCTGAAGAAATTGGTCCTTCTGGACCCCTCCACAGCCACAATGAACGACAGTGCGAGCAGTATCCAGTTCAGCGGCCGGCACGAGTCAGTCAGTCCTTGTCACACGGGGGCTGGTACACTACCCGCCAACTTCTCGGCTGAATTCATCAAACTTCTCGCGCTCATGCTGCAATCTTTAGGAGTGGGTGCAACTTCATTATTTCCATATATTTTACATTACTGTTTTTTCTGTTTTCTGAAATGTATTTTAATTTTATTTTTTAATATTATAGTTAATATAAATTTAAAAGAATATTTATTGTGCACATTAATTTAAAAAAAATTATATGATTGTATTTTCATTCAATTTCTATAATATTTTGTATCGAGAAGAATATATATTGCCATAACTTATCTATAATTGAGTTTTTTTTCTTATTTGTAATGTATTTATACTTAACGAAACATGAACTATTTGGAAACAGAGATTAGACTATGACAGTAAAATAGATTATGCATTTTTAGAGGTCACAAATTGTAAAGTATCTGGCAAATACTGAGGCAAAATGCGACTAAAATTATATTGATGACTCAATATAATAAGCAATCTATGCTATCTTAGAATTAATTATGTTGAATATTTATTCTGTATATTAATGAGAAAATGATATAATTTAAAATTGATAGTTATAAGAAGTCTATGTTTTTAATGTTTTGGTATATTTATTAAAACTTTCGAATACACTTATTCTTTATATTATTGTAAAAAAATATTATTGTATGATTTATATTGATATTGATATATAAATAAATACAAAACATAAAAATAATTATACTAATTATACTAATTATATTTTTAGTACACATAAGATACAATATTGTCTGAAATGTAAGATTTTATTTTATATAGTTTTATTGTACAATTAAAATGTTTTAAATTATTCTCTTGCGACTCATATTTCAGGATAACACAGCAGAGGTAATCATATCTTGTAGTTTAAGTATAGCATGTTTTCAATTAAATAAATTATGTAATAAGACGCTTACTTGTTATAAATTGATACACTTTAAGACTTTAAAAATTGAGTGCTTACGATTTTTTTTACTAATGTTTTTTTTTTTAAATAAAGTTTGAAGAATCTGCAGTGAATTTTCATTAACAATCTTGAAATTGGCATGCATATTTTGCTTGAAATTCTTAATTTTCATTAAAGTCTTAGTTAGATAATAAAAGATTATATAGTGAATAGAAGTATGCGATATATAAATGCTATCATTTATTAATGTTCTGCAGTGCAATTTTTTAGTTAGCATTTGTTATACATTTTGATCAGTTTAGTTTTGCTGTGTGACGCAGAACTTCATAATATTTTACAATTTATTATAATCTATACATTAATTTATTTCATTGCTTGCGATTTCATGCTATGTTATAAACCCACTGTATAGTGGTTATATTATATGGAATATTAGTAATAAATAAAAAAAGACATTATTATTATTTCATAATGCAGATATAGACATACCAACTTTTCCTATATTTAAATAAAGTTACAAAATAATTAACATAAACAAACTTTCTTTGTGCATATATATAAAGTAAAACTATTTACAGAACATGTTAATTAATTTTAAGTATATTTTATTACATGTTTTCAATGATCATTTACTCTAACTCATTTGAGTTAGTTAAATTGTTTTGTGCACAAAATATGATAAGTATGCGGAAACCTATAAATAAAAGCAGACGCTTTATTAGATTCCTATGATTTTTACCTATCGGTAACAAGTGGTAACGTTTCTTGACGCTTTTGGATTTAGAATTATTTTTCAGTTATGTACTTTTAAATGATATAAAAGTCAATAAACTTGGTGAGAAAGGTTTTATATTTCCACTTTCTAAGTCTGATATATTATCAGAGATGGCGGTTTGTTGACCCAAAAGGATTGATTACTTTTCCATGCTTCCTGATCGTGATCCGTATATCAAGACTTTCTCATAGTTGCGAGAAATAAATTAAAATTATAATACTGCTTTAAATTCTCTGAACTTTATCTGAAATAGACTGCGTTAAAACTTACTTTCCAATAAAGTCTGATTATTCAATGTTTAGACTTCTGCGTAGGATAATCAATGTTTCATATATTGTATTAAAGAAAATTTTATTTCAGTCTCTTGTTATTTACATAATTTTGCATAATATTATTAATTATATTTAGATAGGCAAATAAACATAACACCGTTTATCTGGTATATGTTTGATAAGATATTCATTTATGACAACTAATGGAAATGTTAGAGTTTGATGTTTAAACTAAGATGAACTATATATTTGTAATGAATAATAAATAATATATATATATATATACATATCAAACTATATAGTATTTGTGAAGAAAACATTATTTAAACGGATCACAAACAATTTATTAGCTATAGAAAAATGTCCGAACTGCTTGCTATGATATTACAATAGCCAAATAAAGTTGTATATTTTGATAACATTCATTCTAATTTCAACTATGATGAAAAACGAATAAAATAATAACTGTGAAGGAAAAAAAATTATCCTGTGCTGGTTTCGTCAGTTTAGATTTTGCCTTATTGTACAAATTTTAAGCGCATGATGAAGCAATAAACTTATTTTCACAAATCTTTGATGCAATAAACAAATACATTTACAAGTTTTCTGAAACAACAATTAAGCGTCATTCCTGTCTCCTGTAAGAATTCATAACAGGACGATACAGTATTTTAAATATCGTATAGCTTCTTTTATAAGATTATTTTTAGTGAAAAAGTTTTTTTCCTGTTTTCATCGAAAATTCAACATTTTTGTATTAATAGTTTGTATTATTAGTTTTCAACATTAATGTATTGGCATAAAACGAAACATCTTAACTGTTTAGTAGTTACTTTATTGCTTTTTGTAAATTTAATACCTGCTAAAAGCTTAATTTTGTTCAAAATTTAAAATTATATACATAATTTGTAATCTATGTCATGATATTTGCTTTCAATTGTTCCATTTTAAAATATGATATACTTATTTGCACATACCACATTTCAGAATGCCGAAGAAGATGTAAGCTCCGTTTCCAAATTCCTTTCTAAAAAATGATGTTTATGTGTTCAGCTTCTTGTAATAATAATTGCTCTTAGTTAGCTAGCACTGACAAATTTGCATTCTTAATCGTTTATTCGGATTTTGCTTTAACAACATGCTTTGCTGTTAATTTAGCATCAGTATGGATTATTTGCAGTTGAATTTCGGGTTCATTGCTCTGTGGTTACACTAATTTTACGCATGATTTTCTACTGAAGATATTTTCGGTTTTCCAAAGCATGTAAAATGTACATATGTATGCATTAGTGTATTTAAATATTGAGTTTTGCTTGGAATATCTAAATGTAGCATTTACGTGGCATATACGTGGCATTAATCTTCGAGGACAATTAGTATGAGACTGGTTTTGGAAGAATTTTTCAAATTGTTTTACACAGGCTACTAATTACACATTTGATTAATTTTAAGGCTGTATTTATTAATTACATCTATGTGTAAAATACGTTTTAAAGTATTGTAGAACCTGGCATTAGTAAGTTTTTGGCTAACAATGGCAGAAAGAATATTTATTTTATACCTCCTTATTTCAGAAAGAATGTAGGATTTTGATGTATCATTATTTTGTGAAAATATAAACAGTATGTAACAATGTAAATGTTAATATAAAGATGCACCATGCAAACGGAATATTTTGAATAGAAAATAGAAGATTTATAATATTATCAATATGGAATAAACATATTTGCAACATAACATTTAAAACAAAAATGTTGTCTTAAAAAGTATGGTACATTTTCACATTTTGCCGACCACTCTACTAACATTTTGCATACTCTTCAAAACGACATATTATTTTATGTAGTAGTCTAGCAGATGCCATTCATTCTCTTGTATTAGTATACATAAAATGGAGCTTTACTTGAAATCTTCCCATATCAGTTGTAGTGCAGTTTCTAATTGATTCACATAATGTCAAGTTTCATATATATATATATTGAATCTTGTTATTCTGATCGTTATAGCCTTCATACCATAAATGTTTGTTAGGAGGAGATTCAGACTGTGTACGAATATATATTATAATTAAATAAGATTGCCATTTTTCAACTGGTACAATTAATCTGTGTCTACTTGAAAGTGCAGACTGTATATAAATAACCAGTACAACATATACATCTGGGAAAAGTGTAAATCAGTGAGGTTTTTTAATTGGGTATACTGTGGTAAATTTTAACTGTAATGCGCTATAGTTACAGTATTTCATGCTACGAAATTAAATGCTAAACGTGATTATTATTCTTTCATTATTTATACGAACACTTTACAAGTTACATAACTATGCATGTCATCTTCAATTAGATATAGTGATATTTACGTATATATAGTTTTTCTCTTGATTATAGGTTATGAAATATAAAGTAAAATTGAAATTTTTTTATTTTGAAACTTTTTCGTTCGATCTTACTTACTAACAATCAATTAGTTGAACCATATAGTACTAATTTTGTTTACTATCTCTAATTAACCCAATTCGAATATAACATATCCTTTACTTAATTTTGATCACAATTTATTGCGTAATATTTCACTAAAGGCTATTAATCAGGTAATCACGTAGGTCAAAAGGTTGTACCTACGTATATTATTATCGAAAATATTCAGAATTTTACACACAGCATGTATTGCTAACTTTGACTAATATAATTTTTTAACTCATCTGTATATTATGCATTTTTTAACCTTTATCCGGTAAAGAATTTTATATTTCGTTTTTATGTTTTAATAACAAAAATACAATGCTGTTCTATACTAGCGTCAGAATATGTCGGAAAAGATAAACAGAGATTGTGGGTATGAGCATATTATATATCACTATAAGATCAATAAGTTGCTCAACTTTTAAAGACGTTTTCAATCAAAATGAATATAAAATGGAATATATATAATATGTATATATGTATACTCTATAAACATCTATGCTAACTTATATATTTATAATATAATAGAAAATGTGATGAAATGGATGTATACTAGTATATATAATAAATATAAACTTATAGCGTACGTACGGTTTAATTGAATTTTTAGTAAAAATAACTATTATTCGATTACTAAGTATTTTTTAACTCTAATAAATCCATTATGAAGTATTAATATACCGTTATTGATTAATAAAAATGTTAAGCTGTAATTCTGAGTGAAATGAATAATTACAAGTTGACGATTTTAGATCGAATGGTATTAATAACAGGTCGTATTGTAATATTATAACAAGTTAGTTTTATTAAATTTTAAATAACAATGTTTAGTGTTGTTTTATGGATATATATTTTTTTGAAAGGTTAATTACTATACAAATGCTTTGGAATTCAGAACATTTTCTTTTAAATATAAATTGTTAAATATATATATGTATATTAACTTTTAGAAAACTGTACAAAAAATTGGAATTTTCCAATATAGAGGGAAACTCTATGTTTAATTTAAAAATATATTATTTTTGTGCTACTTAATAAATTGTCTGTGTTTTATTTAGTTTAAAATGTAAATGTTTGCTATACTTTTTAAAATAAAATTTAATGAAATTGATATATAAAGTCAGACTTTTATCCTTTTGCTGTGTATTTAACTATGTACATATAGTAATATATTATATTTTTAGAATTTTTTATACTAATAAATTAAATATTCCCCATACCTCAGAGTTAACGGACCTGTTTCTACAAATTGTTTGGAACTCTCTTAAGAATCATTTAGTGACAAGAGTAATGTATACTATATGTAATAATTAAAACTGTAAGGTTGTCATCACAATATCAACTGACTTATTTTCCAAAGCAAGCAAATGCAAATTCTTTTCACTGATACATTGGATATTTATCCCATTTTCTATAAATATGTGCATCTTATTAATGAGTATTCAGATACAAATGCGGTCGTCTAAAATTTCAATTTGCTATAATAATTGGGTAGAATATTGTAACTGTACCTATATCTCTATCCCTGTCACTTTCAATTTTATTTTTCGAACGCTATTCAGAACTCTTACAAACTCAAGGACGTCTGTGAACGGTCGGCCGATAGCACCAGAATGGGAATCTTTGACGGGGGCAATGAGAACATCACCAACTACCTTGTCAACCTCATTATACCTCTATTGGCACGATGTGGAGTTGGCAGAAAAGGTATGTAGTGGTTTGTGGATGCTAGATGGAGAAGTTTGGGTGAAAATGGGATACAGCTTATTTAAGAATACATCGTATTTTTTTTATACCATATACCATATACCACAAGAAACATTTTGTTTTAAAATAACCCTAAAAAATAAAAAATAATTGTATTATTATATGCATGTTGCGTATGTTAATAATTGGGTAATATTGATTAAATCTTAAATATTAGAATCCTGTTTAAAGTTTAAAAGTATTTACAAGTATAAATTTATATTAAACAGTATTTGATTATTTTTTGCAAGATACCTTAATAAATATATATTTGTTTTAATGGTTCGCAGTTTTTAATTAAATATCGTATATTATTTCGTTGTTTAATTGTTTACTATAAACTGATTGTAAATCTATTAATTTAAGGTAATATTTAGAAACGCGATAATTATTTTTCTAACTAGATATTGAAAATATAATTCCAATGTATCTTTAATGATACATGCTTCCTTTTTTTGCTGTTATGCATTTATGCTATCAACACTATAAAATTAGTAAATGTTCTCAAAATTTAAATATCAAATTTTTAGGTCATGACTTATTTCGAGCGTCTATATTTGTATCATCCAGAAATATTCATTTATAAAAATTATAGTTTAATTTAAAATTTTAGAATAACGTTAGTTAATTAATAATATCACGAATCCGTATGCCCCCTAACCCTAATTGAAATCCTCCAGGCAAATTAAAAAAGGCAGTTTTACCCCGGAACGCATTAATGTTTCATTTCCAATCATCACTGTAATTGACCAATTTTATTGTTTTGTTACCGAATTTTGTAAATTGGTATTTGATGTGACTTGAAATTGAATTATAGAGATCAAAGGGTTTCATTTGCAGAAAATTTGCCTCTTCAGTTTAGTATTTATTAGCTTTAATATTTGCAAAATGATTCTTATAGAAACATTAACAACTTTTAGTTAGATAATTTTTAAATTGTCTACGTTTAGAAATTTTAATTAAATTCAGCAACATTCACACTGGAGCCAGAGTATTTAAACGATTTAACTATAACTATTATTTTCAAAATTGCACTGCATGCAAAACAGGAAAGCCTTTTATATATAAATATAATTCATATTTTTATTGATTAAATGGAAACAATTATATTTGAACTAATTTAATCATTTATGATTAAAATATGCTATATATTACATTCAGAAAATTTTAATTTATCTCAACTTCTTATTTGTTAAAATGTTTGTGTTAATTTTGACTTTGACAACTAGCATCTTGCCAGTATTCAGAAGATGGATTTGTCTCCTACTTTACCTAGTTACAATATCTGTCCTAGGTTTAACTAACTGGGTAACACCTGTTACCTAGGTAGTTTGATTCAAATTCTTCTGGCTGCTATGCAATTTGTCAATTTCAGTGCCAATACTAATTTCTATAATCTTATTAATCATTTATATAAAGAAGTTAATTTTAACAAAAGAATAGTTATTTTCAAGGAACTCAGAAACTATCTAGCTGACCTGATTCTGCTTTTTAATAACCACAACCAACAAGACGTGCACGAAGCTTTCATGTCTTTTTATGGTTTACAAGACAATGACAATGACTTTACACCATCTATTAAATCTACATTTTCAGAAATGTATAAAACTTCATCTGTCTGTAACTATTGTCATCATTCTACTAATTCTTTTGAACCATTTTTTAACATCTCTATTAATTCTTTCAATATACAACATTCCATCTCGTGGGAATTATCCACTTCTTTAACTAAACACTGTTCTTCCTGTAATACTAATACTTCTCATACCAATAATACAGTTATTGA
>JAYRBW010125012.1:0-16624 GCA_036023295.1 Invenusta paracnida | reverse complement strand
TGCTGAACATGTTAGGGATGCTATTGTTGGGGTGTTGGACCTCGTGTCTCCAGCTCGGGCGTCTGAGTCTGTGCTTAGTTCTGTTGTTTACTGCCAGAGCGCGAGGGTGACTAGGCGGGAGTCTTATCGCCTTCTCGTATGCCTTTATCCACAGTTGCCTGCAGTGCGTGGCATATGATGGAATGCCGGCCTCCAGCCTAAGGGCTTCAACAGGCGTGGTTTTAAGATGTCCGTTTATGTGCCTCAGAGCCATGTTTTGAACCCTTTCTAGGGAATTTTTGCTGGATTTGGATGTCCATGGCTGCCAAGCTGGGGCTGCAAAGTCTAATATGCTTCTTATCAGAGCGGAGTAAACTGTTGTCATGCTGCTTTTCCTCCACCCCCACTGTTTGTTACTGAGGCATGCTAAAATCCTGCACCGCTCTTTCGCCTTGTGGCAAACCTTCGCCGTGTGAGGACCAAAGGAGAGTGTCCGATCCAAGGTCACGCCGAGTAGCCGGGGCGTCTTGTTAAAAGAGAGTTTTTTGCCGGAAATGTAGATATTGGGGATGTAATCGGCCTCTTTAGAACTGGTGGAAAAAAAGGTGCATTCGCTCTTTTCAGTGTTCAAGACCATTTTCTTTTTAATGCTCCATTCTTCGATGTTAGCCAACGCTGTGTTCATGTTTTTCTCTGCTTCTTTGATCTTGGTGTCACTGGCCCAGATGGAGACGTCGTCTGCATACTGCCCTATTTTAACCGAGGTAGGGACAACTTTGTGGATGCTGTCGATGTAGAACAGAAACAGTAAAGGGGCTAAAACGGACCCTTGGGGAAGGCCTTGCCTGATCCTTCTGTTGTCCCCTGTCTCGCCGTTAACTCTGACAGTCCCCTGTCGGTTGTTCAGAAACCCAGCTATCCATTTGAGGTATTGCCGATCTACTCCTTTTTCGGCCATCGTGAGAATCAGGTCTTCACGCCAGACCTTGTCGTAGGCCTTTGAGTAGTCGAGGAGAGTTAGGATGGTGCGTTTAGCCGGGCGCTTTTTCTGGAATCCGTCGCTGATGTCCTGAGTAAGCTGTCTCTGTGCATAGGTGCACACCTTATAGATTCTTAGAAATCGTTGTCTGGTCATTTTACCCTGTCACTGGGTAGTTATAATTAACATAATATAATACGTTTATTTAGGAAATAAACATACTTTATTTTATGATAAACAGATTACATAAAATAATGAAATGTGAATATGTATGTTTTTCCAAGATGTCAAAGGTAGATAATCTGATTGAGTTGGTCCCCAAATAAAATTAATAAGCATATTTACATATATATATATATATGTATATATATCGGAAATTGATACAAGGAAAACTAAAGCAGATAGACTAAATGCATATATTTGTTGGACTTTTATAGATAAGAATATACGCAAATACTCGTATCTTTATGAAAGTCGAGTTTACAATTAATATTTAATAAAATAAAATAAATTTACTTATCTTTGAATATACTTCTATTTTTGATTAATTTTATTTCAGTTCGAAGTTTATTCCATATATAGTATAGAAGATTCAATAATGAGTTTATTTTAAAGCTAAAAGAATATATTAAGTATGTATTTCTATTGTTATGGATATATTATTTTTATTTCTTTTACATCATAACTTCTTTTATGAAATTTATTGTATTTTATTTTGTGGGTCAGTCTTACTTTACTATGATCATTTACTTTTAGCATTTGAAATTCTTTGTGTAGTTTATTTGAATTTGATGTTTTTAAGTCATTCTTTATTAATCTCTAGATAAACATCTAATTCTTTTATCCACACATTATTTATCTTGCCATCTTTTGTATAGTTTATTTTAGAGACAGTTAGCGTCTTATTTATTTTTTATTTAGCCAAACGTAATTTATTTTTACGGAATAGATGACTATAAAATAAGTGTCATAAAAAATAAAAATAGATACAAAACTTAAACAACCAAAAATATCGCAATGGTAGTAGGATAAGCTATTATATAAGGGCTGTGGTAGTTTTTTTAGTTGCATTATTGTTTCCATGGCTTCAATAGTTGACTGAAATAGTAAAAATAAAAAATAAGCATTTGGTACTTTTAAAACGATTTATAGTATATCATATTAATATTACGTACGATCGATAGCTTATATCTAAGTAAATAAAAAAAGCTACAGGTGCACCATTTTGGAATAATATGATGATGCTATGTCTAACTAATTTTTGTAAAAATAATCACGATATTTTCATTTTTATTTCTGCCCTCGATATACAATATAACATTAATAAATCTAGCTTATTAAAAATATTCATGCATACTTCGTATTACTCAAAACCGTATATCTTTGATAGGTTTTTATCATTTTCCATTATTTTTCCTTATTCTAAAAATGATTTACACGAGTAATTGAAATATGTTATTTTCTGAAATAGTATTGTGTGAAATGTTGAGTAATTATATAATGAGTTGTTTTATAATTTAGGTGTCATTATATATATAAATTCGAATATTTGTTTTTGTTTATTTTTATTTAATGAGTTATAAATAACGAAAAATATATTTGATTTTGAACAGAAATTTCATTTCTGTATAATTAAATTATGTATATTTATGATTACTACTTAAAAGTAGTGTACTTAAAATGCAAAATTTCTATTGATATATTTGAAATATAATATATTGTTCGAGTATATAACTTTCCTATCCTTCAGTATTTAATATGAAAAAAATAAGTCATTCTACTTATTTGATAATGATAAAATCGTTATATTTTGGTGTATATATTAATATATATATTATAATATATGTAAACACCCTCTTTGAACGTAGTGTATTATAAACTGAGAAATATACAAAGACAACAAAATATGGTGTACATAGCTTGGTATTGGTTTTCGCGATCAAATATTAATTCAACATTTTAGTGGACAGTAAATGTGAAAATAATATGAGATCAAATTTTTAATGGGCAACAAATTTGGAAATAAGATAGGTAATCAAATGTGAAATATGGAATTCAAATTTGACAATACTGCACTATGTTAACTCGTTCCTTGCGATTATTCTGATTTCTTACTGACTTTTGATATATTTTTTAGAATAGTCTTATCTATTCTCAACTTAACTTATTCTCATATACAATATATAGAAATATTTATAAATATAAAATCTGTATATAAACATTTTTGGCAATTTTATACAATTAATTATATGTATATATAAGTTGTTAAATATCAGAAATAAAAATTCGTTAGCTAAATATTGTCAATTACATATATGAATAATATATTACTAGTTATTTGGCTTATCAATTGCTTTTTACTGCAGAGTACTGGCTCTGCATAGTAGTTATATCTTATTTCAAACAATATTTCATCAAACAATTTGTGCCCACAGAAGCCATAATTCCGTCGGGGATACTAATGGATACATAATGTAATAAAATGTAAAGCTTTATACAGGATAACAATAATTACCATAGATACTTTTACACATTTGAATAAAATTAAAATAGTAATGTTTAGTACGGCTGTTAAGAAGGTTTATTCATGTGAAAAGCGCCGAATTGAATGATCTAAAACCGGAAACTATAACTTGTATCTAGGCAAAGAAATGGATTGCTGCCGTGGATTAAATATTTTAGTATTTACCATATTAAATATAAATAATAGGAGAAAAAATGTGTGATTTTAACCAGTTTAAATGGAAATGCATATTTTAAAGAAATTAAACGTATTATTCATATTTTTAATAAGAATGTTACATTTCATTTTGCTCATCTAGTTATTATCTACATATTACAAGCCAAATTAGATTTATAAATCATATTATTTATTATGCAAATATATTTGCATATCGTTATTAAGCCTATTTTACGATGTAGATAACAACTAGATGTCAAAATGATATGTAACATTCTTATTAAAAATATGAATAATACGTTTAATTTCTTTAAAATATGCATTTTCATGTAAACTGGTCAAAATCACACAATTTTCTCTTATTCTTTAATATAGGAAACAGTAAAAGGCTCATAGAATATTTTATCTAGATACAAGTTATTCTCTTAGATTTTGAGGTCATTTGAATAAACCTCTTCAGCTGCCGTACTACATAGTATGATCCGTCTTCACATAAATAAAATCAGACATTATTCAAAATTGCGCACTTGTAAACCTTCTCTCAATAGTATAATTTTTGAAATATCTTTGTAACTTTGGTCATTGTTATTCTTTTTGATAAATTAAATTTCAAATTCATGTTCGACGAAAATCGTAGAACAATAAAATTGGGTATAACTTCAGTATTACTATGTACACCTATCTATGTAATTTTTGAGTAACTTCATATTTTAAATAATTTATCCTTAAAATGTTATGAATTTTTAATTAGTTTTTTTTTAACAATGTTTTGGTTAACTAATATAAACTTATCAATTTTTCATTAGTATATGTATTGTGATCCGTTACTAATAAATATAAAACTCAATAGAAATTTTTTTAGTAAAAAAATAGGGTCAATTTCAAATAGGTTGTTTTAAGTTTTAGCATAATTATTATTATTATACGAAGTATTATTAGTATTATTAATATGCAATGAAATCTGGGAACTTTATTTATTTTATAAATTTTAAATATAATTTTTATTCAGAGTTAGACATATTTTTTTTAATTTGAAGTGTACATATTATATACATATGTCTTTCTATGTCTATACATTATAAAAACGAATTCTTGCTCCACACCCTTCAACAGGAACACTTGTTCGCCTTACAACGGAAAAGTTGAACGCCATTCGGACCGAACTCGCCCTGCCTCAGGCAGTTCGCGACTACACCGATAAACAAATGAGGCAACAGCAGAAGAAGAGAACACCTGATCACCGATCCAATGGTATCAAAACTGATGACGATATGCTGTTTGCGGACGACGAAAATATGATTGCTGGAGTACTTCCAGACGACATGGAAATGTTCTTGGCGAGTTATGGGTTAACAGATCTGGTGGCTCTTATGCAGCGAGAACGAATCGATTTAAAGGCACTGGAATTATGCAACGATGATGACCTGAAGGTATTTTGATCTTTTGATGCTTTTTTTTAAGATGCTTTTGATATTTCTTGAAATTATTGCCATTCAATTTATTGTGTTTGATGTATATGAAATAAAATAGTCATTTTGGCGTGCTAAGGAAATACTACTTTATTTATATGCTATACATGCATTAATTAACCGAACATCGGACTGCAAAATATTTAAAATCTTTTTCTACTTTTTTTAATGTTTAAAATATGTTACTAGTACATATATCACCAAAATTAGTAAATTAATTTTTATTTTAAAACGTTTATAAATTTGTTTTTAAGTTAAACATTTAAATATGTTATGTAGAAAACCCCGGGTACATTTTACAAATTATGTTAAATAAATATTAAATAAATGTTATCATTATAAATATCTTTATCTGAAAATACACTTTAATATGGTGTGGAAAAGTCGTTCAATTAGAATAGAAATGGTCAAATCTAAGGAAAGTTGTCTGAAATGAGATAGATCAATTTGTGTTCTTAAAAATTGCTTAATCTTATTTTTTTTACTAAATTTTAATATATAACCAAACAAGTATATATATATTATAAATTGCAAAATATATTTATAGTTAAAAAGTCGTAATATAAATTATTTTAGTGAATCATTAAATATTGCCCATTAAAAAATATATCAATAAATTTATTTAATATCTTTACATGAAACATTCTTAACAAATTGGATTAATTTTAGAATCACATCTTAGCTTCAGAAATTTCACAATAAATATTAATGTGCATGACACAAATTGTTAGATATATTGATAAATACTAAATGACTGTGTCAGAGTTAAATATGTAATTATTCATCTTACAAATTATTTTCATTTAAAAATTGCTTGGCAAAAATATTTAGTTTAATAAGTAAAATATTACAAATGTTTTCAATGTGCAAATTAATTATATAGAAACAAAATTGTTATTTTATTTAAGTGATCTTTTGACATTTAATATATAGAAAAATTAAGTAATATCGTTTTTTCACAAAACATTGATTAATTAATCAAGTTTATTGTTTATCTCGTATAAATCAACTAAATTCAAAGTTTACGTGATCATCTATTTTAATAAACTACGTACTTTAATAACATTAACGTTAAAATATATTAAGTTACTAATTAGTAAGAAATCTCATAATTAATGTGAGTCATTTAAAATTAATTAAGTATATTAAGATTGCTTACCAAATTTTATAAATAAAATCAAATTGATAAAAATATAATATCTGTAATAAATGTTTGCTTTTTGAAAAATATTCACTTGGTGCAATTGTATACTAATCTGGTATGGATAGCTTGATTAATTTTAAAACAAAAATTACAATTTAGTTACATATCAAATTAAAACTTTATTTTTTACTAACTCGTTTACATTCAAAGATAAAAGAAGGTTGAGAAAGCTCAGTATATTATTATTATAAAAAGCATGATTAATACAATTAAACAATCCCGGTGTTATGCATAGTGAGCTTAAGTGTGCTTAATTATTGAATCTATATTTTTAACAAATTTTGAGTTTCGAAACTTAAGTTTTTGCTAGTGTCAAGGCTACATGGGTTACACATATATATATATATACTACATTATATACGTACATAACATTTATTATATAATTGTTCGTTTTAGTTTTTGAAATTTTGACTCGTTAAAATAGCTATGTAGATTTTGTTTATGAAATATATTTAGGTAACTACAGTCTTCTACATTCCTTAAATTATTATTATTACTATTAACAAAAAAGGGAAAAGCGTGTGTTAACTCATATCATAAAATATATGAAATAATTAGGGAAAAATGTAACATAATGACTGCTTGAACTAATTATGTTTGTGTGCTAATTGTACAATTTGGCAAGATATTCATAAAGTAATATAGAACTTTATTTTATTCAGTGTACTATCTATTATAAATATCAAATTCACCTATTTATTAGCTATCTATAACCTAAGTATGTCAGCATAGTTAAACTAATTTAGTTGTAACAGAAAACATTACTAGCTCAAGTCAGCATTACGTTTTAAAGGAGCAATCAAATTTGAGCGTATTTCAATTCTCTTATGATATGAGCACTTTTTGCCATTTCTGACTAATATTAATTTGGCGACTTTATTAATTTAATTTATTAAATGCTTCATCATGTCATTGGTGTTATGTTGTTTTTGTGTTGTGATAAGCTTTCTCTGAAGTGGGATAGTTGACATGGGTCAGGGCACTCGCCGAATCTCACTTCGCCAAACAAATATATATATTTTTAAGTTTTAAAGTTTAAATTTTTGATGAATATATAATTTATTTTAATTTGTTTTTCCTCATCATTATAATCATCATACTTATAATTAACTATCGTTATTATTAGTGTTGCCACTGGAGTGTTTTTTAGCAATTGTAGTGTTTTCATTTGTTTTAATTGTATACGTATTATTCTAGTTCTAACAGAAAACTATATCCTTAACATTTGTAAAAAACAATGTATTTCATAAGCATTATTATTGTTTTTATAAAATATATTATATTAATATTGAAAATGATATCAAAGCCTTTTATTTGATTTTGATTAATATCGACCTAACCATACAACTCTTTTCAACAAAGACTTGATAAAGAATTTAAATGCACAGTCTTAGTTGAAATGTGTCTCAAACCTGAAGTATGCTGAGCTCATTATAGCTTATGTTCTCAAAACATATTGGTCACAAAAGCTAAAATTGGAATTCTAGAACAGTATACGAAAACGTACAGGCATTAAGGTATTACAATACACTATAGTATATAATATTATTCATTAATTCCATTTATAAGTTTAGGTATTTGTTAATGAATCAACACAATCTACAAGTATTACAAATTTCTTAGAAATAAACAGAAACTAAATGATATGAAATCCAAAAGCATGGATGCTGAATTGCGTTGGGTTTTGCACAAAGCAGAAATATCTAAGATTTCATCAGAAGATCAGTCTTCAGTTTTATTCCAAGCGATGTTTTAGGATTCTGAGATAACAAAATCCTTTTCGTGTATTCGTACTAAGGAAGTAAACTTGTGGAATTTTGCATTCTTTGAAGTCAAATTTCAAAAGATTTAAAGCAAGCTTTTTATTTTTGATATAATGAAGAAGATGGAAGGATGAGGGTTATCTTGCGCTATGCTATCTTAATGAGGTTGATGATGTGCCAATTGAAATGCTTGGTTTACAGTCTCCGCATGGAGATTTCAAGGCCAAGAGTTGTGCTTCAGCTGTATTAAAAGCATTATATATGGCTTCAATCTTTCATGGAAATTGAATATCATCTTATACGTCATCAATGTGTTACATATGTAAAAATGATTGGTAAAAATGTAATTTAAAAGTATAATTTATTACTAAACCTGTTGACAAAATTATCAAATGCGTCCAAGCGAAATTATACGTTGACAGAATAATTATATAAGCGTTAAAGATTATAATGTTAACTGAGACGTAATATTGTGGCATCTTTAATTAAAATATTTTGTATGTTATGCACATGTGTATATAAATACCTACATTTAAAAAATTGTAAACAATTATCCAATTGTAAACTATTTACCATAATATGCGTAAAATAAATATTTGAGCAAAAGATCCACCAAATTTAATGCATTAGAGCGCAATATTTTCAGGCTAATGCCAGCATTAACACATCGATAACTTCTATATACATATATATTTAATAGTATTTAAAATGGCTAACTTTGCTTGAGCCTAATTTATTTTACGTATCTACATATATGTATATTAAATATTGCAAAGCTACCTTCATATTTCTGAGGTGTAGGTATACTTCATTCATAAAATTGAAATCTGTTTTAATGCAGCAATAATAAGAATTATAAAAAGCTTATAATGCTACAAGAAATGAACACTCGTTCGGTTGTTTCGAGTTAAATTACTTTGTATGACTGTCTGCTGTATATCGGGTGCTAGCTAATAGTGTCACACTATTTGTGGCGGATCTAGGAATTTCAAAGGGGGTTGGTTCAATTTTTTTAAAAGGGTACTTAAAACAAAACTATATTTTCCAAATAATATTACTACGAAAAATGTCATTTTTTCTTATAACATTTATTTTGGGGTTGGTGTAAACATAACATAAATACGGATTGTCAACAGAAATTTGAATGAGAATTAGGACTAGGTATAGGGAAGACTAATATCTTATAACTGGATGTATAACTTGCCGTTTTTTTTATAGCAGATAGATGGACTGGCGATATTTGCTATAGTAATCAACCATAATGCTATTTTCATTTATTCTCTATCGTTAATAGTTAAGTATTTTATCTATACATATGTGTAAAAATATTTTTATATATGAATATAAAATCATATTATAAAGTGAAATATTGGTTAAAATAATGTGCAAAAATAAAAGCTATAATATAATTATATCTACGTATTTCTATTTATGTCCGTGCTTGAAGTTGATAATCGTTTGTGCAATGTAATGACTTGACTTGACTTTAATTTATTTTAAATGTTTGATTAAATAAGGTAATTATTGTTTTACATATTGTAGGTAGTAGGTAATATAGATATGCAATAAAACTTCAATATGAATTACTGATTTTACAATTTAATTTGTATTATGTAATGTGTCTGTATTTGATATGGCCTTGTCAACATTTGGTCTGACGAAATACGTGTTTTTAAAATTCATATCTCGACCGTCTCTATTTGATCTCACGTCGACGCATTTATTCTTTCGCCCGTTTCTATTTGATTTGGAAAACATATATTTCCATAATATTCTATGACAATATTATAACCTATTTTATTTACGTGCATAATTCAGTTTATTCACAACTGTGTTTTTTCTACTAAATTGAGTGTAGTACACTGTAATATTAAAAAGAAATGTCTTTTGTCATACTCATAAAATTAACTTTTTTCTTCATTAAATATTAAATATTTATATAATTTTGTTTTATGCATTATTATATAGATTTTTACACTAAACAAAATACAACATTGTTTTTATACAAAATTCGAACAAAATAGCTTTAACGTAATGAACTGAAATATCTGTTATTTAGTTTTATTACTTTCTTTATATTTATATACAAAGAAATATTTTATAATAATGGACAAAGGACAAAATTAAAATTAAATTTACAATTATTGTTCTAATTAAGAGTGAAATGTAAATACACAGTTGAAGGTACAGGTATAGAAAACACACAAAACGTTTATTTATATCTTTTACTTTAAAAAATGTCCAAATGTTCAGATAAAAACAACAGTAAAGGGGTTTTTTGAAAAGATGTTTAAGGGGCTCTGGAACGTTGATCGCTGTCAAATTTTGTAATAAATAAAGAGTAGGTGGAATACCGTGCTTTTGTAATATTGATTTAATCACTTGTCTCCTTGTTTGGCATTCCTAATTCAGTAGTTTGAGATTTTATTGTGCAATTGAACCTACAGTGACTTGTAGTTGTGTTAATGTTGACTTAATGCATATAACACATTATACATCAAACAACATAGTAAATATCCACTTTTAGAATAAAAGTTTCTACTTTTTGTCATCATACTCTATCTAATATTATTTGCTTCAATCACTTTACGTGTATACCATAGAATTTTGATTTAAACGTTTTATTTGATTAACACATTTTATATACCGAAGACTGTGTAATATAACGATATTTGAATTTTAGCATAGAGATCGGACTATTAGAGTTAGGTTATATAGGGAGGACATCTATTATACTAGCTTAATATTGAATAGCAATATTTCTTTGTATAGGATTTTATTGATTTATGTAGATAGACAAAATTCATTATGTAGATAGACAAAATTCATTATGTAGATAGACAAAATTCATTATGTAGACTGACAGACAAATTCATTGAACCGAAACACAACTTATTTCATCTAATTAAATTGCATGTATAGATTAGGTTCATATCGTAAGGTCATGTAAAACATTCTTTTTTTAATTTTATTTATTTTAAATGGATAGATAATCTGATCATTTTTATTTTTTTATAAATATGTAGATCTGATTTCAACCTTTCTGAATATATTATATTTTTATTTAAGGGAAATTGATTAAAATATTATTCGTGAACATAGAGGTTAAAATGTTGAAATGTTGAAAGGCATATGATATGAAACAATTGTTTTATATATGTTTTAAAGATAGTCAATCTATAAGGCGAGCCCAACAATAATCTAATATTGTATATTATAGATACCTATAAATGGATTTCAGATATACTTATATGCATATGTATATGCATCGATATAGGGAGTGGATCTCTGAAAGTTCGGGTATTAATTATTTATTTGGAGTATTTTCCGCTTTATTGTGTTATTATATTTATTAAAGAACTTCAGCAACGAGAAAGTATGAATAAGAAATAATCTAATGATAACATCAATAAAAGATGTCCATACTCGGTGAAGGGCGTTTCAGCGAAATACGACTTTTTGTGAATGTATTTTTTGTTCGACGAAATACAATTTTTTTATGAAAACATTTTTGTTCCACAAAATGTGACTTTTTACGAAAGTATTATTTGTTTAGCGAAAGACTATTCGGCGAAAGGCTATTTGGCAAAGTGAGATTCGAGGGTGTTATTGGGTCTAAAGAAGAACGAATAAAAATTTTAATATTTTAACTTTAATATCAGGTTCAATAGGTAGCTATGAGCATGAAAATATATGAAATATTGATTAATTTGTAGCTAAGCTACACAGTCAAAGTAAAATTATTTCAGAATATTGAATAATATTTTATAAATAAAGGTAGTTCAAATTTAAGGATTTGAATTTATATATACCACTTTTTAAAATTAGTGTATATGTTTTAAATTTAAGCGTGCTTATTTGACATAAATATTTGAAAACGCAAAAAAGTTTTGTGCTATTTTTTTAATCTACAACTATTCCGTATCTTAAAGCTGTCATATTTTTATTATTAGGTTACAGATAGAATGCAATTTTCATAAAAGTTATAAAATACAAGTGTATTTCTCCACATGAAGAGTTTGAAAGTAATACTTTCAAACATAAATGAATAAAATGGAAACGTTGCATTGCTCACTTTACTTTAATTCGTTATGGAAATTCTTCTTAAAAAAACACACGAATTTATATACTCAAATTCAAACTGAGCATCATTTTTAACTTAATTTTTATTGTATTTGATGTTATTATTAAATGTTGATAGTCGTAAATCAATTAAATAAACATTTATTCTATATATATTTATTTTATCAGATTTAATTAATAATTTGTAAAAATTGGAGTACAATTACATTTATAGTAAAAACATTATATATAACAAAAATCTCATTGCTATATCTAAAATATTTAAAATTATACTTTCGAATGTTTTTAAACGAATTTTTATTTTATATAGCTAATTGTTTCAGTATTGTAAAATACTACTTTTAATTAATATAAAGTAGTATGGTGTTTTTAAGCTTTATAATTATCGGATAGTTATATAAAATCTTTAAACTTTTCTTTAAAATATTAAATATATTTTTACTTTTTTTACAGGAGTTAAAACTACCAATGGGCCATCGCAAAAAACTTCTCAATGGTATAAATAAGAGACGGGCTTCATTTGCTCGTCCTGGGAAAATGTTAAACACTTATTTATAATACTAATATTTATGAGTTACTGGTTATTTTACCACTTTTCGATATCTTTACGCAGTGTTTTTTTTAAATTTATTTCACATTATTTCAAATTAGTGAATTTATTTCAAAACATTCCCGTAATAACAATTCTAATGTTCAAAATGTCAATATGCTTGATATTCTTGATGTCAATAGAACTTATCTAATTATTACATATCATTGTTACTATTGTATATTACGGTATTTTTTTATAACCATTTCGTATTTCTTATATTGATGGTTTTTTTTAACAAATTGAATGTTTATATAAATCTGATTGTTATTTGTACATATTATTACGTAAATTTGCTTATTTATTTAAATTGTGTACAGAATCTAAAAACTTTAAATCTATGTTTTTATAGAATTTTGATTTATTTCTTAAATATATTTCGATAATTTAAAGTTTTAATTTGTTTGTTTTGTTCTTTTTAAAATATAGCAAATATTTCGAAGAACTAAATTTATTTGCATTTATAGTCTTATTTCTTTTTATGGAGCTTTTTTTATATATCGTTTTATAATATAATTGATCATAACTATGAATTTATGCATTTTTTTAATAACTCATAGAAATCGGTCTTTTATCAGATACGCTTATCCATAAAGTAATAATACTAGAGAGCGCTAAGTGAACTCTCTTGGTATTATTACTCTATCCTAACCCGAGTCCGATCTATATGGAATAACTACTTCATTTCAGCATTCAAAATAATAGTAGGTCGATTTGTCATTTTTCACCATTAATAAACATGTCTTTATTAAAATGCAATATATTTAATGTATTTTGTACAATAAGTTTTATATAAATTATACTTTCAACAATTGGTTTCAACCACAGACTTCTATATTTAGCTGGTATAAATAGAAGTCTGTGGTTTCAACTGAGTGATTTCATAGGCATTGTACATTTTTGTCAATTTAAACTAGTTTTGTTTTAATAATTTTGATGCAAAAAATAGTATTAAGTATTATTAAAAATAGTAAGATTTAATATAAATTTAAACATACTTTGGCCGTATAATACTATTTGTTATATATGTACAACATCTAATATTTAAATTTTAAGCTCTTCTGTTAGCTGAACCAAACTTGGTAAGAATAAGCTACTTTGCTACTCTGCTTTAAGAATAAGCACAATATATCATCTTTCGAATTTGTTTTATATTAGTTCAGGCCGGGTGACCAAGTATAAAAGCCCTAATTACCAACCTGTACTGTGAATTCGTAGAAGACTATAAAAACCGCAACTAATATTAATTTTGTGGTATAACATTATTAATAATTACTGTGTAATAAGATATAACTATTTCTTTTGAATATATAACTATTTTTTTATTAACATAAGGTACAGCATACATTTATATAAATAATGTTTAAAGAATTTAATGTATATTAAATATATATATATATATATCTTTTAATATATTGTTTTAGTATATATCTTTTATAATTGGCGTATTCATGTGAATTATCTATATACTACTGATATGTACTACTTTAATATTTTCAATATTTTGCTTTTAAATAAATATGTTATTTTCATCGACGTAAATGCTCTTAACTGTAAGTATTTATTTATTTTATTTACTAAAATCGTGCAGAGCCTTCTCAGGAATTGTCGCACGGTATTAATGGGATATATGTGCATAAATATTAACAATGGATTAGCATAGAAAATATGAATTAAAACAAATGACATGTTTACAGTCATTTCTTAAAAGTGTTACCTAATGTTAGCTATTTTCACAGTTTTGTCAGGTAGGTCATTCCAAAGGCGGGTGCTGCGTGGGAAGAAAGTTCTTGTGGGTCATTGTCCTGTTATGTGGTACAAGGAACATCGGTGAGGAACTCGCGTTTTTGGATAAAAGGGCGATAGCCAGGTAGGTTGCGGCTCCAATGTCTATCATGTTATTGACGATTTTGTAGAACATTGCTAGAGATGCTTTGTCTCGCTTTTTCCCAAGGGATTCCCATTGATTGTTGTATTAAAGTTTGATTATATTCATTTCAATTCTATAATATTTCTATAAATTAAACTCAGTCTGGAAAAACGAAATTAAATTTTGTGGAAGCAAATTTGGGTTAATAATTTGTGAGACTAGTTAATTGGAACACTATGTTTGAATATTTAGATTATTATATCGTATGCAGCACTGTTATTTATTTTCAAATTTGTATTATAATATATAAAAGGATAAATTAAATTTATTCTATACACTGATGTAGCTGGCATATAAATAAATAATATTAACAGTCAATTATTATACCAGCAACTAATTATAACTACTTATATGTGCATGTTAAAAACTAAGATTTAAATTATAATATGAAATAGGTAAATAATTTTTTTCTGGATCTGTACCAACAAAGTAAAACTGAAAACAAGAATGAAGCTCTACAATGCATATGAGACCTGTTCTTCTATACAACTGCTCTACTGCTCTACTTGGGCTTTAACAGTACAGCAAGTACAAAAATTGAATGCCTTCCATAAAAAGCATCTTAAAAGGATACTTAAAATCTACTATGCTCAAAGAATCACTAACAAAGAACTCTACAAAAGAACACAAAGCGGACCAATAACAGTTGAAATCATTCAATCAAGATGGAGACTTCTAGGACATGTGCTCAGAATGGTATCAACTCCTGCTGTTGAAGCAATTGAAAAATTCTTCAAAATAAAAATAGAATCAGAAGTTCATAGGTAGAACTAAAACTACCACTTTCAACACTCCGATACGATCTAAAACTGTTGATTAACCAAATTCAACTGGAAACCCCTAATGACCTTAGATACTTACAATCCCTAGCAGGCGATAGAACTCAATGGAGGAGGATAACAGAGTTTGTTACTCAAGAGAAACTAAAGAACCTTCTTCTCGATGAGGCTTCAATTATACAAATATAATTTTTGAAACACAGTTTTCAAAATGAAGATGTGAAGTGTACAGTCTTATCAGTAAATCTACTCATAGCAAATTAATTAATTCACTAAACGGTTAATAATTGGTTTAGTGCATATATATATATAAAATGTCCTTCAAAAATAATATAGAAATGATTATCTTAGTAAAAACATTGAAAAGCATCGGAAGTTTACATCTTCCATTAACAATTACTAATTCAATCGAATAATTTTTTTACCAAAGCCTAAAGGTTCAATTCAAATAATAAAAGAAAGTAATTGAAAAAAGTAAAGTAAATATAAAGTAGTGGTTTAATACTACAGAAACCACCACTGACTTTATATTTCTACTTTTCTTAATTACTGAAAATAATTCTTTCATACTGTTTAATTTTTTCTAAAAATAATTCTTTCATTCTTTTTCTTACTTCCATGAGAAAAGTAAATATAAAGTGGGTACTAAATACTAAACTAAAAAACTAATACTATTGAACATAAATTTAATATTACGGAAACCACCCTTGACTATATATATATATACTTTTCTTCATTATTCTAAATGTTCACGCTTTTCTATTTTGAATATTTTGATTAAAAAATTATATATATATTTTCTTATTTTGATTAATAACTGATTTTTATTGTATCGCCTCATGCTACTATTTTAAATAGATGTAGTGCAAAATTCTATATTGAAATAATTTATTTCTTAACAAATTAAATTTATAGCTGCTAAAATTTATCACCATAGAGTAATAATACCAAGAGACAAAAAAGCGTAAATATGTTTGTTTAAATATTAAAAGTTCGCCATTTTATATTCCCACCAAAATTATCAATATATCTTTTATCGCGACTTGATATTTTCGAATGTCATCAAAGCCTTCGAGAAAGGGTATTGGTAAGGGTGTACTATCATAAGAGCGAACATTAAACTGAGCGAACATTAAATTGAGCGAAAATGAAAATCTTTGAATTGAGCG
>JAYRBW010125001.1:0-16627 GCA_036023295.1 Invenusta paracnida | reverse complement strand
AATGTATACCTTAAATATCATATTTACACCTTAAAAATACCGGGAAAAATTTTGTACATATTTTGTGGGAACCCTGAGTTATAATTACTATTATTAATTAATATTATGTTACTAGTATATTTTTATTAATATATTCCTGTTAGGTTAGTAATTATGATATTAATTGAATTTAAATAATTATTTTATTAATATAATAGTCATGTCTGACTATAGATTGCTAACCTGACCATCCTATTGCACAAAAAAAATTAGTGCCAGTAAAATTATACTAATTTTAGAAATTATGATGATATATAATCAAGGTCATTACTATAATGTAAAATATTATTAAATTAAAATAAATCTATATGTGCTATAATAAGAAATAAACCTTATATAACTATTTCAATTACTGTTAAATATAATTATTTGTTTTTAAGATATTATTTAGCAGGCATGTGATTTCTCTGACTTTTCCAACTTTTAGGGAATATTTTGAGATCAATTCGAATATACTATAACAAATAAAGGGGGTAGGGAGAGGGGGTTGATCTGATATCTCAGCTAATGTGAGACTGGAATTTCTAAATTATAATATTTGTGTATATAATTAAATATGTTTTATCTTTCTTTTTTCAGTTTTTTCAAAGTTTGATTTCTACTAATGTAATTTTTATTATCAAATAAATTATATAGTTAAAAAATCGTTGCTTTTGATTTTATATGTCAAAAAAATGTTTTGTGTTTATTTGTGCTTTTACCATTTCCAAGGCATGCAAATGGAACTCCACCTGCAAAGTATTTTACCATTACTGAAACAGTATGTTGTTCTTTTACAGACAAAAGAGCCAATTTGCCCACTCTACATGACCAACAAATGAGGTTGCTTCAACACCTTTCATGTTGCATGAAACCACAAGATTTCCCCAAAAGGAGTTCATCCTTGGCTGGGTTGATCATAGATGACCAACATCTCTTGCCTCCAAAACAAATGTTTATTGGAAGTCAGGGAAAGTCTCTTTCGAGTTGTAGCACTTCTACTGTTGAAACATTCTTATGAAAGTGTGCCAAGCATATACTACAACGAGTTCATACTTCTGCAATATAATGCCAGTAGACAACTTGACATTAAAGTGTCTTTCTTCTCTCGATCCTGCTGCCAAAGGCCACAGTGTCTCCCAATAATATATGTTACAGATTCCGGGTATTATACCTTCAGTCAGGTGACCACGATCGATTCGAATTGGAAGTATGTAACTTCCATGTTTCAGATTTAGTGTCTTTTGTTGAAAAGTTACAAATTGATATTTGGTGGTTTCTACTTCAAAAGCAATATCCTGTTCTAACCAAAACTGCCCTGTCACTCTTGTCATGTTTCCACGGATCACAGGTAGAATCTGCATTCAGTGTTATGAAGAAGATTCTGGATCCATAATCTTCACATATGCATGTGTCAACTCTAAATGCCATTTAGTGTGTGAAATATGAACTCAAAGCTGCTGATAAGACATCAATTACTTATTTCAAATGCAATGAAATCCAGTATAATCCAGTTTGTGTTGAAATTGTCTGAAAATATTGGTAGTTCATCAAACATTTTCATGAGAACCTTCAGAAGAAACAAGAAGAACTGACTGTCAAAAGAAAGTTCAGCTTTACTCATTTTCTGTGTCTCAACCCAAAAGCAAGTTAAAACAATTGGCTTTAGAAGCATCCCAAAGAGCATGCAAGAAACATTATCACAAACTTGTGAAAATAGCTGAAAGGCGAAAGCTCTCTTGTAATTAATCACAACACTACTACATATTCATACATTTATGACTTTCTTCTCTCAAAATTCTTTTTATATTTAAAGTAATTCATAAAAGTAGTACTAATGTGGTTACTATATACATACTCTATTATTTACACTCTCAAAAGATTGTCTTAGAATTCAGTGTAGGGCAGCATTGTTTCACTCACCCAATCTTTATTATTTAATGTATTTTTGTATCTGTATCTATACATATTATACACTATCTACATACATGTAATAATGCCTATTTATTTTCTTTCTATTTTGTCTTGTGTGTGCAGCTTTATAAAATGTTTTTTTAGAGTATTTTGCAATGTCTTCATTTTAAGTTGTGATTGTTTTTTCTTCTGAATGTTTGACAGATGTACCTATAATAATGTAGCATACCTTTTTATGTTGAATCACATGCTTATTCTACACAGTCCATTATCTAAATAAAATTCTTTGCTGTCATATTTTATGTATATTCAATTATGTTGTATAATTGTGAGTGAGCTGTATTCACTGGCTGTTGAGTAAATTATGCTTGTTAGATTTGTGTACCACTAGTACCTTAATATATAATAAATATTAAACATTATTTTTGAGATTATTAATTAATACATGTGATAATTGTGTGTTTGAATAGTAAATGTAATAGCCAAATGCAAGATAATGACAGAAGCAAAATGAAAACTCAGTTCACCTTTTATAATATCTGCAAAATGTTAAATTATTGTAAGAATGAAAATGTTGTTTTACACATTGTCTATAAAAATGATTGCAAATATTATTTGCAATTGCTCTACCAGATGACTATGTTTATATGAATGATTTTCTATTATAATTGTAAGTAATGTATCCTTATAAGGTTTTGAAATTTATTTCAAATCATTCAGACACATGTCAGCTAATATGTTACTCAGCATTTTTTGCAAATTTTATTAAGTTGCTAAGTTATCATAATATATTTTCTTAAAACTATTTTCATAGAACTTTTTATAAAAAAGTTCAATTGTAACATTGTATATACAAATGTTTTTGTGTATATGAGCTAGAGATGGTCAATAACACTGTGAAATCTATAGGATAAACTATTTCAATTATGGCAATTAATATCTTATCTTGAACTACAGTATCATCTAAGATATATTAGTGCATTTTTCATGCCTTTAATTCCATTGTGATGACCTCAAAATTTAAAGTCAGTTCAGGCATAATTTGTGCAGTTTATTTTACTAAGAAAATCAGTAATTTAGACATGGAGCTAACTGACAAACATTTTCATGCAATGATCAGGAGGTGGCTGTGTGTACTTAAAATTCAAGTTTATACTTGAATTTGCAATCTGCTTCCAGAAATGATTCCAGCAGTATGCAAAAATGTGTCTGCTGCAGTGGAATTTATTTTGAAAAGTTGTAAAACATTGATTTTAACTTGTTTTCAAATTTGCAGTCATTTGCTTATCATTAAATTTTTCTTAATCATCAATTTGCTAATTTTCACTAAATATATTTTTTGATCAAATAGACTGTACAAATTATGTCTTCTGACTTCAAATTTTGAAGCAATCTCATGGAATTAAGTCATAAAATGTCACTGATATCTTAGATGATACTGTAGTTTACTGTATCTTTAAAGATAAGATATCAATTGCCATAATTGTAATTATTTATCACATGGAGTTCACAAACTTATTGACAACCCCTTATATAACAAGCATTACTTAACAGCAATCATACTATAGCTACAAACAGGCTATAATAGTACTAGTTTTGATAATTTTATTTAAATTTGGTATATATTCCAATTGTAAGTACTGTACATTAGTAATAATTTGTAAAGACAATGCATTTATAAAAACTATTTTGTTATAATCAATAACATATATTAAACAATAAATATATATAATTAGACATGTTTATGTTTTTTTAAATAATTGTTACTGTTGTATGCTGTCATACAATAAACAAAGGAAATCCCAATTCTGATTGGTTAAAGACCTACCAGGGGTAAACAAAACCATGTGATGATGTCTTTTATATAGTAAAATCCTATACAGCTTATTACTATACAATCTATTTTTCATCCTAATTTAATGTAGATAATCTAATATGGTATTAATTAGTCTTAGCAATATTTTGGATTTTTTTAGGATGACTAAAAAATTTCAACCAGGAGAATTACATTTTAATGATGGGGCAGTGCTTAAAGTTGACATTGACAATTTTAGCATCGTAGGGAATGTTCAAGCATCTATGCATGATAAGACTTATAAAGTAACAGTAACTATAAAAACCACAGGAGTTATTGATGCCGTTTCTTGTGCTACGATAAGGCATATATCTATAATTTTACCTAATTTATATCTGTATAACTGTAAATATTATTATTAAATTCATATATATATTTATATATATATAGATTTTGTTTATGAGCTAAAGTTAAGATTTTAATTTATTAAATACAATATGTAATAAAATGTATACTACATATGTATGCATATTTATTAATATGCAAGTGGTAACCGTAATAAAGGGAAATATACACAATAATATTAATAATATAAAACAACCACATTATTTGCTAGGTATAATAATTAAATAATACATCATATGCAGATATCACAGATTGTATAGATATTATATACAGAGTTCACTTAAAAAACTGTCTTTATAGCGGCAAATGAAGCGAGAGGGAAATGACGTTTTAGATCTTTATGTAAGATTGGCAAACCTTAGTTTTAATCGTAATTTATTTAATTCTGGCTCCTCTTACGTTTTAAAACTATAATTAATGTAATCTTTATTCACTAGTTGATCAGTTTCTTATTTTTTATAAATACACTAATGTGTAGTCTCACAAATTATATTGTTTGCCTGATGATGTTGTTCATTGCAGTGAAGCATGTTGAATTTTAATAAATGTTATTTCAACTGAACTTATTTTGATTTTGTAAATTGATTAAATCAACTGCCCTGTTATTATATACCAATATTATATAAAAGTAAAATATAATTTGAAGTTTCGAGCTATTATTCAAAGCCAATTGTATCATATATATAGTAATTTTAAATTTAAATTCATTTGTTAAATATTTATCAGAAATACGAAAGATATCAAAAAGTATAACTAATTGGACAGCTATTCAGAATGTTTTCCGACAATATTTGTTCCATTGCGAATTAATATTGAAATTTAGATAAATCTTGCACATACATATTCTACTTCAATTTTAAGAGTAGAATTTAAATATTTTGAGATTATTTTAAAATGTAGAGCTATTATAAATTCATATTAAAATCACAGAGGTATATATAAAAATCTATGTTGACGATATATGTTATATGTTACATATTTTAATGTTACACCTTTTGACGACGGCATTGTAACTTGAAATGCATTGTTTAAATATCGTATTTTCTTGTATTAACATAACATTTTCTGATATATTACTTTTTAGAATCATTCATGAAATACATAAATTTAAGATGAATATAGTATTTACAAATACGTTTTAAATATATATTCCAGAATATTATTTTATACTCGTTATAATGTTAAATAACAATACAAATGGGATGTTTTGTTAATATCCCTGAAATAAACTAAATACTATCCAATTGATATGGTTTAGATTGATTACGTATACATACAAAAAGTTTAGTTCATAAAAATATCAAATAAAATTTATCTAACGAATTGGGTTAGGTACTGTGGCCTGTGTGATTACTACAGTCGTTCTGCTAAGGGCTATTCCAATATAATTAAACCTCTTTTAGATTGTTCCTTGAATCTCAAGTGGACCTGCGTGTCAGATGAATCGTTTAAAAACGTAATTAAATCTTTAAATTATTGAGTTTAAATGCGGGACTAGACTTTTAACATTGTATATACGCAGGTATTTCAGCTACATGAACCACTATAAAAGTGAACGATAATTATTTTGTTGAGCCTTAAATATTCCTGTTGTTTGGGAGCCTGTCAATAATCTAAAATATTCAATAATTCAATGTTACATGGTCGGAAGACATTCATACATATGCAAAATATGTTATGCAATTGTGCACTTGTAGCAGTTATATGAAGACAGAAGTCGGGTGCAAACGAAATTTTTAAAATCTTTTTATTGCTTTCTAAATGTCTTTTACATGATAAAGAATTTATATCCTTATAAATTGTTGAAATTTTTCAGTTTCCAAATTAGACTTTTACCTAAATTGTTTCCTATACTATTTCTTTATAAATTATTAATATTATAAGCTCTAAAACTATATAGTCTACATACAAATATGTCAGTACTTATGTTAACTGCCAAACCTATACCAGAAATATTGTCAATTCGTAATCCCTTTTGTCATATCTTTTTCTTTATAAAAGCAGGGCGTATACCTTAAAATGTACAATAGGTGCACATTATAATTACGTAAATGAAATATCCTAAAAATAGATGGATAAACGAAGATTGCAAACAGTTTAATACAAATTAATATATTTTGGTTTTTATCAAGTATTTAAATTAATAAATATATAAGTAAATTCACACGTTTGCATATTTTATTAATTTTCAGAGCTTTTGTTTTCATCGGTCTACAGAAATATTATGCTTGGAAATTTTATTTTTGTGAATAATCAATTTTTTGAAAGACCTATATCTAAGGTCAATTACATTGGTTGTATTTTCACCCATTTTCCAGAAATTATATAAATAGTTGTAAACAATAGTTAAAATAGGTTTCATATAAGTGTAGAGGTAAATACTAATATACCTCATTAAATGTGTAGTAAATTTTTTTTTCAATTTACTGTTGTTAATAACTAAATTTTATTTTGTATGTTTTATAATGCATTAGAATAATTGACTTAGTTATTTATAATCCATTTAGTTGTCTATTTTGTTTTGTAGGATATTGTATCATGGACGTATTTATAAAGACATCTCTTCTTTAAGTTGCATTGTATAGAAGTTTGGCGGCTGATGATGAAAATTCCCACAACAACTTTTCCATCTTAATGGTCTTGTGCTCTTTTAGTTCAATAAAGGTTTTTTTTTCATTCCACGCCGTAAAATCGTGTGCCCAGCACCTTCGGTATAATAAAGAAATACTATTTATTGTAAATACATAGTTCAGGAATATAACAATTATTATATTATATAACAAAGAAAAGAAGTGGAGGAACAACTCCAAATTTAGCGAGCTTCAAGCTGCTTGACTTAGGGAGTTATTTATTAATACCTTCAATTGTCCAAATAAGTCAGTATGTACTATGAAAACGCCGAGAAAAATTTTAGTTATATTTTGTATGACAATGTTTGAATAGAATAATATGGTGGCTATTTAACTTTTAGAATTATAATTTAAGAATTTAACTTAAGTGCTCTATAATATATAATAATTTAGCTTTTATAGCTATCGTACTTATTATTGTAAGTATTTAAGTATAAGTACTTATTATTGAGTTTATATAATAGTTTATATAATAACATTAGGACATGTTAAGCTCTCTATTTCCCTTGTCCTAATTGTGTTGTGCTAAAATATATATCCATAACATTTGAATTCTAACTAAACATGTTAACTAATATTAATTAAATAATACATATATCAATATTACGTACAATACATAATTATTCAGCGTTTTATATTCTAGAAAAACAATTTTTATTGTATTTACTATTTAAATGTCTACATACATAGAAATTGAAAATACCTATGTATTAATGTAATAAGTATAGGTATATATTAAATAGTGAACCCTTTTACACAATTTTAAGTAATTGTATGGAAGATTATAATATTTAATAATTACAACAATCTAAAGACTGTTACTTGGTTTCTTAATTTTATATTTTTTGTTAGAGAAGTAGTTATATATATTTAATATAAAGACTACTACTACTACTAATACAAAATTTATAGTAGTCCTTAATTTAACATTAAAAATATATATTTATAAGCTGATTAAGTTACAGTTAGATTTTCGTATTTCATTTAATAATAATTATTAATCTGTGTTTCTTTAGTACATAACATGATTAAAAAATGATCTAGAAAGGGTTAATAAGAATTTAAGACAATCATTATGATAAAATAAGCTAGTATAATTTAAGGATTTTTCGTTTTTCCTATATTTTACATAACCAAGTTATTACTAAAATTGGTACTTTACGTCTGTTTATATCAAATGCGTGTGGCGTGGCTCATAATAAGTCTAATAAAATAAACCATATGATATTTTGACACGCGACGCAGCGCAGCACGCGCTACTGTCGATGTGAATTACACCAACAGATTTAATACTATATATTTTTACGTGCCCCACTGCACGTGTTTGGTGTACATAGATAGATTTTTCACCCCACCCGGGGTATTAAGGCTATAATAAATAACGTTATTGCAAAAGAACTAACATTCATGATTAGAATTTAAAAATTACAGTAAATATTTATGGAATGACCAAAGGTTCTGAAGAGTACGAATAGATTTACATATTTTAATTAAGTATGTTAAGTGTGAATCTATAAATTATAAAATTATATAAAAGAGGAAGTTGAAATATACCCATATTATTTCATAATGATTTATTAAAATTTATTAATTAGGAAAGTGATTTTTGATTATTTATTAACAGTTCAATTCTTTAAAAGTATACTTCGAAACGACTAATCCGGAACTGCTAGTTTAAATATCATTATCAAACACAATTTTATCAAATAACATATAAACATTCTAATTATTTCATACATATATATATTGAAAATATTGTAATATTTACAATTAGTTTAGATATATACCTATTGTAGAAATATATATTTGATATAATCGAATTTAAATGTGGTATTTAATATATAATACCAACTTAAACTGATATTTTTAGCATCTAGTATTTATTAGTCCACTGTTGCAACATTATGTACAGTTTAATGTATCGAAACATAAAAAGTATGCGGTTGACGACGCTTAAAAAAATTTCATTCGTGTAGGTTGTTATTATAGGCTCAAGGCGTCTGTCCACTGTATGAATGTTATTTTCCCAATGCTTGCTTGGTTTTCTGGTGTAGATTGCCAGTTCTTTCCTTACTGTGGAGCGAGTTGGCAATGTGCCGCCTTCTCTGACCCTAAGGTGTTGACTTAGACTAGCAGGGTCATGTAACGTTCTTATTCTTTAGACCATTATAGTTATTCGAGTTTTTTCCCCTACTTTCCTCAAGAGTTGGGGAACTCTACTTTCTAGTTGAGTTCTGCGATTGCTGCTTCTGAATGATCGTGTTTTGTTGCAGCGCGAGCAGCCACATTGTAGCCACGTTGTAGAATGCGTTTTGCTTCAGCAGAAGTCTCGCCAAAGAGACATTAGAGAGATGTGAGGCAGAGTTAGGGTTTTAATAAGCAACTCTGCATCGTTAAAAGGGAGATAGCGTTGTGCTCTTTTTACAGCTCTTATAGCAGTGAATGTTCTGTTGATAGGTGCTACTCCTTGAAGTACCCATGTTAAACCGGAGTTTATAGTTTCTCCAAATATCTTGATTGTGCTCGTGTATGGGAGGACGTAAATGCCAAATCTCCATATTAAATTATGTTACCTTAATATATTATTAAAGCTGGAAAACTATAGTTAAATGTTTCCAAAATTAATAAATTATGCAGTGTTGAAAACTCCTTATATAACTATGTATTCAGTTTTCTATTGCTTATTATTTACACTGTATATATATCTATTGATACTTTATGCCATAGAAAATAATAGATAAATTAGTTTATTTATGTAGTTATTCAATCTCTATGCTTTATGCAATGTTGTGATGTATTATTGTTTTAGATTATTGCCAGGTGAACAAATACGTGAATATGAACAATCATACAAAATGCATTCATGGTGTTCCCTGTCTGAATGTCTCTTTTTTGTTGAGTTACCTCATAAATATATAATTAAAATAATGTTTAAGAGAATATCTAAAGAGATAATTTTATTTGATGAATATATTATAGTAAAGTCAGCATTTAGAAACTTAAACGAATTAAACATAAGTAGACACAAGTATTTAATTATTAAAGAATAATTATTTATAGTGATTTAGCAAACAATAAGTTGAAACACAAGATTCAATTTAAAACTTATTAATAACTATTGAAAATTGTCGAATGAGGAACCCTTTAAGATATTTCCAAGCAATGGGTAAATTGTGACATTTTATATTTGAGTTTATTAATTGAAATATAAATAATACATAATACATAATATATTTATATTCTCTTTAGATGTAATTAGTTTTTCATAAAAATATATTTATTTTAAAATTCGCAATATATGTAAACATAAAATAAAATATGGTATATTTGTGCGGTGCTTAAAGCAGTAATAGATGTCAGTAAAAGTTGCTTAAACTTAACATTATAAAAATATGTATGCGAAGTATTTGCTAGTTTACATATACAGAAATTGAACAGTCAAAATAAAATAAAATAAAATTTATTAAACATACATGAACTTAGTGTCAGTGTTATGAGCTGAAAACCTATTACAATATGAAACAAATAACACGTGCATTTTGTTTTTGTAAGTCACAATTGTGCCTAAAGTTGATTAAGAAAATAATAAAAACTATGTTAAGATATCAATATTGTAAAAGATATATCGGAAACATAGTTTATTAAAAAATAACAAAAGAAAAGTGAGTAAAAAGTAGAAAAGATGCTATTGTTTTATGAATCTATAATTTATTCTCTTTGTTTACGTTTAGTTTACAATTTAGTTACAAATTTACAAGTAGAACATTTCACAAAATGTTTAAATATATTTAAACATTTTGTGAAATGTTTTACTTGTAAATTTTATAGTTAAGCAATATAGTTAGAGAAATCAAATTTATTCTTGATATTTTCATTAGAAAGAAAATATAACTTAAAATATAAATCTATGTGCTAGATATTGTTGTTGCTATAGGTTGTTGTACTGTACTTACATATATACTTCAATATTAATTTAGAATTTTAAGTTTCGATACTTGTTTCGCTATAGATAAGTCATTGATTAAGCTTTGGAAAGGTTTTGAAATTTTTTATTGAATGTTTCTATTATTGTGAACCTGACACAAATTACTTTTATTATTTTAATGTCCAAATATTTAGTTATTTTTTGCCCTGTAATTCTCAGTAAAATAATCATAACCTACGTATTTGTTGTTTATTAAATTTCAAGTAAAGGATTTTTGATAATCAACAAAACATCGTTTTACTAGGTATTTTCCAGTAAAACGATGTTTTGTTGATTTTACCATAGTCTTACAACTACTTTTCTTTATATGTCAAATACCTTTACAGAAATAAAAATATATTTATGGTAATTTCAATAGTTTTTACGCAATGTACGGTTTGCAGAATCTCAATAGTCCCATACCCCTCTCGTGCATGATCCCTTCTTAGGTTCCACCAAGGCTTCCATACCGCTCTCAACCGCTGCAAATGCTGGGCCACGGGTGCCGGCTCCCTGGAGAACGCTGTGCGGGTCACTGGGGGTCCCTCCCTCCGCTTCACGGCCACCAATATGAATGGGAAGACGACGAACACAGTAGCCCAGGACAGAGAAGCCTTCACCACAGTTGCCGGTCTGCCCATCGATCTGCGCGAACTTAAGAGACCACTTTGTCGGGGGCGGAATGAGCATCAAGATTCGATGATCGCCAATCCAGCTGATGGTACAGGCGCTCTAGCAACTCTAGAGGCTGGATAATATAAAATGCATACTTACATTTTAAGCGTATTTTGCCCACAATTTTGTTTGTATCATACATGTTGAATTTTAAAATATTTCTATATACATACATATTCCTGAAAATTTGTTAAAACATATATTATTTTAATGATTTTTTTAATTCTGTTAGGCATAGAGTAAAGACAAATTTACAATTTGCTGTGATGTATCATAGCGTATTAACCAGGGAAATGAAGCTATACGATTAATTAATTTTATCATAGTTATTAAATTTAGACAAGCAATTTAGAATATTTGATAATAATTCAAATAATCATCTGATTAATCTTATTGTTCTATGTTGAGAAAAGTGAGAACTATTGAGAATTTTGACTTTTACTGATTTAATGCATAGCGCATATTTCATTTCATTCAATACATTTTTCGGAATTTTATTTAAATTCACATCACTAGGTATCATCTAATTTATTATTTCATATTTATATTAAAATAATTTATATATAAACAGTGGATTGTTAAGCAAATAAAGTGTGGATATACACAAATACTTTGATACAAAAAAACGACTTTTTCTATAAACTAAACAAATTTGTATTCATCGTTTCAAAAGGATTATTTTAATGAAATCGTAACTATTAAATTTGTAGTAGAATTATATTTCTTACAAAATCCGCGCAAATATATATTTATATACTATTTTAATTTATGATATCTAATGTCTAATATTAAATGCATTTATATAGGAACATGACTTATGTAAATAATTCTTTCATTTATTTTTAATAATTCCATTTATTATAATTATATGTTTATTCTTTTAAAAATGTAATTTGTATATGATATTCATGGTTCATCCAAAAAATAATAATTTTCCCAAAATTTGCCTTCTGAGTTATTATAGTTGTTTTAATTATTACTCAACAAATCTATTGAAATATTTTAATCAAATTAATTGATGCGTTCATGTCTACAAATTATTATACAAAACATTATACTTCTAAATGTGTTCATTGAGTCCACAAAATGTTTCGAAACATTTTTAAGAATTTTTTTTCTTATGTTAATCTCTTAATATTTACTTAAATCTTATATAGATTGCGTTGTTATTCATAATACACATATATAGGTTTTTTTGCAATTGAAAGATATACTATACCAGATATTTTTCTCAAAGACACCATATAATTATTGAAAATAATTTGCTTTGGAATTTTTACACATTTAAATTTTTTAACACTGATAAAGTAGGTTATAAAGTTTTTGATAGCATTTATATTATCAATAATTCAGTATAATCTGTGATAAATAAAATATTATATTTTTAATATACATTTATACTAATTAATTGAAGATAAATAAACTGAATAAAACTAAAAGAATTATGAATCGAATGAATAACGAAGAATTAAATGAAAATTATATGTGCGATTTTATGTGTATTAATATTTGATATGTTGACATTGAGGTACTTTATTCAATCATATTGATAAATAAAAACTGGAAATATGGCTACGTTCATTTATTGAGAAAAAGACATACTGTTACATAATTAATGGTAAATGTTTGAGATGGTAAAACAATTTTATTTTAATGAATTTTTCGTGTGGTTTTTATGGTGACTAATTATTGCGATTTAATAAGAATTTTGCTATTTAATTGCCTTGTATATAATGTTTAATCATTGTTAATACACTATAAACTAAACACATAATACCCCAAAACAATATTAAAATGTGCATAGTGTATTTTGTTACATATTGTTAAGTACTTTCTGTGATTTTACAAGTGTCTACAAATATTATTTGAGGTTGCATTTTTTCTCAGCTATATAGAATATATATATACTAACTAACATGTTATGTAGACTATTCACATTGAAGTACTAAACTTCTATATATATGTTTTCTATTTCGTATCATTGCTCTTTACATTGAACGGCTTTGTACACAAACGATCTGCCGCTGGTTGTCATTATGATAATAACTATTTCTGTATTGTAAATATACGTATATATATATATATTTAATTAATAGTTATGTCACTCTATTTGTCTACTATATATTTTTATTGTCATATATCATTTGTTACGTGCACGTGCAAATATGTATCAGTTTGTGAATATAAATAGATTATTAACTGAAATTAATTTTTTTAAACGAAATTATGTTTAAGTAATAAGTTTTGAGTAGCATTTTACATCTAACATTTGTATTAAATTTTATCATTTAAAAGTAAATGAAATATATTTATTATTTCAATAAGACGAAATTTTTAGTAAAATGGAACAAACTTATCGAAATAATTTTGGTTTGACTCGTGATTAAACTTTTTATGAATACGTAAATTTTTCCGAATACATATAATATAATATAGTATAATCCATTCAATTTTTGTTGACATAAATATGCTAATTTTTATCGATTTATCCATAGTTTGAAGGTTCTACATAATAATTAGGTATACCTATACGACATCATACAATGAGGGTCATGGCCAAATGATGCAATGCATTAATTTTAGAATACTAGCAATGACGGAATAAATAATCATTACTTAAATAATTGTATACTTATAACGTTCCACTTTGATAAAATATGTATACATTATATATATATTGTTTCTCTACTAATAATTTAATTTATCTTATTAAATGGGTAAGTTTCTATCAAATTTAACTACTTCGAAATAAATATGTCGTCAAATTTTCATAATTCATCTAAATAAGATTCATATATATTATATATATAATATTCAAAATATATTAATTTCATGTGCATCGCGCAATGAATTTTGTCAGTAGAAAATCGCTGTATTTTAATAAATTTTATAAAAATTGGAAGATTAAAAAATATTATTAAATAGAATTTAAGTTATTGGCTATACCCATAATAGAATTAAAAACACTTGACTTTCACAGTGTTTTTACACATTTTCTTTTATTATTAAATAGTTTTATAAATTAATTTTAAATGCAAATATCTATATTCAAGCAATTTTAACATACTTAAGTTCTCTGTAAAATTTAATTTATGATATTTGTGTCTAACATTGTTTTACCTTTTCATTGTTGTCTGTTATTCAAACTTTGTTTTGCTGTTTATAATATTTACAAATATGTATGTATGTTTATAAATAAACTCACTATATGTATAAAATAATAATATCATAAAAATTAACAGTTCTGTATTAAATTTAATCAGGTGACTTTATAGTAGTATTTAACTACATTAATAACCGATAAGAGTTTAAACTCAGTATAAATTCTCTTTAGTTCATATAATAAATAAATAAATATTTTGAAATCTACATATAATTTCAATGTATTAATATAAGCGTCTAAATCAAGTAAATTAATAAATATAATGCCTACTTAAAAGTAATATACTTATTTTTTGTGTATAATATATAAATTGTACAGCAGTAAACGATACAAATTAAGGAACAATTGTATTATATAAGTAAACAGACGCAATACACACAATATTTTGTAAAAAAACCAACATAAAGCAGTATATTATATAACTTAACTAGTGGTAATTATTGCAAACAGATAATTATTGCAAACAGAGCCAGATTACTTTTTATTAATTATTTTTAAAAATGAAATCAAATAATTTATGAAAATCAAGATAATAGTACGTAAGGTAACACAATGAATGGGTTCAATGAAAATTTATTCCAAAAAAATTGTTAGACTAAATTTGTTAGATTTAAATTTTACTATATCAGAGACATCAATAACACGTAAACTTTTAAATTTCTGAAGGATTTTATTGTGTGCTGATTGTATCAATTCAAATGTTGACTAAGAAATTTATTAAAAAAATATATATATACAGGGTGAGGCAGAAGTAACGCCCCATTTTATATCTATGAAATCTTACTTTATGTAGATGCATAAAAATCTAGAATTTTGTTTGAAATTTAAAAATATCGATGAATTTAGCCTGCGTATATACGGTCAATCAGTATATCGTCATCACATGTAATTGGCTATTCAAATAATATTTTGAGTATAGGTGATATGTAGACAAAGCTGTAGCAACGTTTTCAAACTTAGTGCGGCTGATTTTTATCAGATCACCCAATTACCTACCCATAACTACAGAAGTTGTTACACAATATTTATATGATAATATTTAATTATTGTAATTGAATAGTATACAACATAAATAAAAATAGCAACACTCATAAAACAATTAATATTTAGTTCCACAAATAAAAACATTGCTGTACAAAAATATACTTCTGTAAATATATTCTGGCGTATATAAAAAAGGTAGACTGAATATGTATAATTGGTTTTAATAAGTTTATCTTAATGGAATATCAAGTAGTTAAAGCAGTGAAGTAGTTTCGATGTAAACAATAATCTAATAATAATTCAATAATAAGGTCAACATGCCGCAAAGTGCTCATGTCAAAATGTGCGTAATCAAGAGTTTCTACGGTCTTTTATGGAAATAACATTTTTCGCGATATTTTTTAAGTCGAAATTTGTTTTACTATAGAAATAGAATATAATATACTATATTAATATAGATATATTAAAATATGATCTGTAGGATATTTGTGCACGGGTAAAGACATCATCCTATTGAGTTTCTTCTGTCTCATCTACGACCTTTAATACGTCTTTAAACGCTGCAGTATGAATTCTTTGAAGAAAAGAACTTTCAGATCAGCGCTTGTTACAAACATAGATATAAGTATAATATCAATGTACTGCTCGAATTAGAAAATACTGTGAGAAATATATTTTAATTTGAGATTCCACAAGAGATCTGTTTAGATTTGTAAAACAAAGACTAATTTCAAATGTGCAATCTTGATCTAAAACTGCCTTGGTCAGTAGATCTTTCAAATCACGGTTAACAGAATAACCAGGTTTATCGAAATACATTTTTATGCAAGCAATTAATAATACATCCAGTACTTAAAAGTACAAAGGCTTAAAGTAATCCTTCACGAATGTTGGTGCTCATGCCAGGGAATCCTAAAGAGCTAGCCGCAAACATAAGTACCATAAATAGTTTATTTGTATTTTATCAGTGACTTCTTTTGAAAAAAGTGGTACAGTGCGGTGTTAGTAGTAGAAAAGGAGGAGCGCGGTCACAATTGCGTGGGTGGGAGGGGGGGCTGAGTCATGCTGAGATGCCCTTT
>JAYRBW010124990.1:0-16628 GCA_036023295.1 Invenusta paracnida | reverse complement strand
GACGAGTTACCCACCATGCCTACCTATGCCCTCTACAGCAGATCTTTGTGATTAGCATGACATACTACTGATGCAGAGTTATGCAGAGGTTTACACCAGCATCCACCGCAGAGGGCAGGAGCCACAGCAGGGGTTGTCCAAAATTTTAGGCAGTTTCGTTTGTCCTGACGGACTTAGCAGGCACACCACGACGGGTACTGTCTTTGGGGCTCATTTTGGGCAGCCCCTGAAGTTAATCATGAAAGGTGACTTAGTCGAGATTCGGACCAGGGACCCTTGCTATTAGAGGCAAGCGCGTTACTACTACACCACTTGGGCTGTTGGAAGTAACGCTGTTGGGAAGGTTGGTTTGGGCCACTGTGGCATTTTACAATCTTCCTTTTTAAAGAATAGGAATGTTTTTACAATTTAAGCTCAATTTTCTAAAATTCTTTTTTAAAAATGTAATATAAGTATTTATAACCCTTTTAAAAGTTATGTTGCATATTATTTTAAACATATATCTATTGCCTTTATTTTAAAATCAAAATTAAACACACATTTCCACACACGTTTCCAGATGCTTTTGAATATTGGTACATTGGCCGATTTATGCTAATTTTAAATAGATGATAGTGAATAAATCGTGCATACATTTATTCTACGCAGCTTTTGCTTATTCTTTATTTTATGCTAATTTTGTTGCCAACATTTGTCTGGTACTTATAACAATGAACTATAGAAGTGACGCTATATATATATATATCTTCAACTTAAATTGTTACCCTAATTAAGTCCGTGGTAAAAAAGATAGTTGTTAACATATACGATTTTTCAGTCTGCATTTTAATTGCAGCAATATTTAAACTTTTCGCTTTGCAAAAATTACATTTTATAAACTGTAAACGGAAACTATTTAACCCTCCGAACATTTCATTGGAATGAAACCAACCTCGTTCTATATTATATTTAAAGAGTAGCTGTCAACTAAAAATATATCGAGGTACATTAGAAAAATAAAAGTGACTTTAAAATGGATACATTACATTTCTTAATTTAAAAATAAATTGTTAATTTTGAAATATATGTATACGGTTAATGTAGTTATTATTATAGTTCTTAATACTTGTCGATATTCATATAAAACAATCTATTTACAATGTATGTGAAGCATTCAATTTGCAGGTATTAATACAAAAACTATTTGATATATATCGAATCATACGTATATTAAAAGACGTATTCAATAGACATCCACTATCTTGTAAAATGTACACATGGTTTGTTCTGGCGCTATATTTCGAACCTATATTAAAGGTGTCAAAACCCCTTGGAAATAAGCAGTACGTCACTTAGTCAGCATATATAAAGCACAGTCTCCGTTTGTAGGACAACAGCACACATACCCACTATAATGTGCCGGTCGGTGTATAATAGGTACTACATATTCCATACCATTCCAGAAATTCCAGAATTCGTAACTATTGATTGTAAATAGGAAACCATCAAAGGTCAGCTCAGTACTAAACAACAATCTCTTACCCCGAATAGATACCGCCGTTCTCATCTGTAATTGGCTGGCTCGATAAAAGTGCACTCCGTAGCTGTAAAGATAGGAAGAGAGAGAGAGAGAGAAGAGAGCCGAAAGGCGAGGAGGCACGTGCCAGCGCTGATTGCTTAATCTCTCTTAGTTCACCCAATAGCCAATAACTTTGCCGTAAAGCGAGAGTTTTCTGATCAACAGCAAAGTCGCCTGTAATGTAAGTTTTCGGCGATGATATATAATATTATGTATTCTGCTTTCACAGCCAAGTGATGTCAAGAAACTGGATTACTTACCCTAAAACCAGACGGCTCATTTAGTAATTTACACCAACAATTGCTGTCCTGTCTGAACCATCCATATATATAACTCTTTTGTGCTTTCTAACTGAACTATAGAACTGTCCTACTAACTCGCTACCAGTGTTTATTTTTATCTGGGATCAAATCCTCTTTCTGCCAACGTGCGACGATATTTTTTTATGTGTTAAATAAAATATTCTGGAAGCTTGTTTATAATGTTTATAATAAGGTGAGTTGTTTCAAAGTCTGATATTCTAATAAATTAAAATGCGAATTTTAAACATAGCTCGATAATTTTATTGATAACTACCCCTGCGAAAAAAATATAATTACTATACTTTATTAGGCTATTTCCATTGTAAATAATAATGTAGAGATATTTTACATAGTCTAAAATAGGGATTTGTTGTTATTATTATTATTCAGCTTCAAAACAATCAAGGGCCAAGAATTGTTATTATTCAAATTTTTCTTTGTTAATCGTTGTTATTCAATAAAATTAATTTATTCTAAAAGAATAAAGATATATCGCTGTTATAGACATATCGTTGATAATATCGCTTTTCAGGCCTATAAATTTATTGGGAAATATTTTGAATTTTATCGTGACTTCCATTTATTAATTAAATTTATTCGACTAACTTGTTTACTGCAATTACCCTTTCTTTCACTTATAAAATGAAACATCATACTCTATCAAATATGGAGCTTAAGCTGGAACTCGTCATTTGTATCTGAATGAAGGGTGAATAATGCGGTATTATTCACGAGATAATTGGCGCATTACTCATTCACTACACTGACATACTTCGCACAAAAATGGAATCATACAACAATTGTTTCATTATCCTACTGCGTTAGCGTAAAGGCTTTATGCGTTTATATTATTTTATAATTCTCCATATAATCCAACAATGTTCTCAAAATAATCAATTAAAAAATGGTAGTGACTATTACAACGGAACTTATTTCCTGCCTAATATCTATCGATTAAATAAATATACTTCGAATTTCTAAGACGCACTTTTTACATTCCAAAATAGATATCTCATCTGTACCTATACATAATGTCTACAATTAATACTTAAATTTAATCAAATAATATGATATTAATCTTGTTATTTTATATTTAAAATAGACGAAAAACAGATCAACGATTTTGTTGCTATTTAAAATTTGCTTTTGCGAAAGAATATCGCGATCGATATTGCTTCATTGATCCTTTTAAATTATATTCGTTTAAATAAAAAATTAATGAAATAGAACCATAACTGAATACATTGTGGACCGAGTTTTAACTTATATTATTGATTTCAATTTTCTTATTCGTATATTGATTGGCCTTCAGATTTATAGAAATACTGCTAAATAGAGAGAAGTACAGACAAACTATATCCAGGGTAAAATATTTGAATCCTTAAACTAGATTTCCATAAAAAGTTAGTATTTCTAGAAATTTGAAAGTCTAAACTTGTAAGTTATTAACAGTAATCATAATACATCTTATAATCTTGAAAATAAAACTGATACGATTTAGATACTATTTATCTTTTTAATGTTTTAATATATACTCTTATTAATTATCATGATCGTAGAAAACAACATCAACAAGTTTCAGCTTAGCTTCAATTAAACATTAACAATTTACATATTAGTAATTGGGAATGTTTTCAGAATTTTGAAATATATATATAATACTTTTTATTGTTTCTCGAAACGTACATATTAATTTATTTAATATTTCAAAGGTGTTTAATTGATCATTATTTTGAACTTATGAATATGCTGTTATAATTTTTTACCATATATCAATAAAATACAGTTTTTAAACGAATCGACACGTCAGAAACTTAAGTAATACATATATGCTGGAGAAAAACTTATTTTAGACCGGCGTATTGTAATATTTTGAAGATGTCTAAATTCGATTGATTCTAATTACCATTCCCGAAAGTTAGTTATTATGTACGCAAAACGAGGCTTTATTTGTGGACGCTGTATAAATTATATCAACAACCAACAATTAGCATATTTTAATTCTTTCGCTAAGTTTTTTATTCTAGTTACGAAATCTTTCGTTACTCATTAATTATATCTGGAAAATCAAAAAGAATAGCTAACCCTGTAATCTCCCTCCCCCTATGTGTGTAGACTTGCAGCTGAAGCGGTGTCAGTAGCAGACTCCCACTCGAATAGACACTCTCTCCACTCCTCAGATGTGGCCTATGCTCTCCCCCTGACCACCTCAACACCTCCCGACCCCGGAAACAACTTCCTCTACAATCTTCTCTCAGGGACTGAGGATGCCAGCTCCGCCCAATCCCGTAGTCAACTCTACAGCCAGGAAACCTTTCCATCCTCCTCCTCGAAACCCCGCTCCAATTCCGTATATGTCCTTCCAACTCCCTCCTTCTCCTCAAACGGGGCTAGTCCACGACCCTCCTCTGTCCCCGAGATCACGCCTGTCATCCCGCAACATCCCGAGCAAGTAGAGATCGGAGGGGGTCAACTCTCCTACAAACAGCTCGACCCAAGGCACTCACATTCCCACCATCTACACCTCAACAACACCCATAGCAACCTACATCGACGTCACCATCCCTACAACGGCTCGAATGTCCTCCATCGTAGCAACGGCTCGTGTGGAGACATGTCGCCGGCTCGGTCAGTTTCCACGGACTCTGGAGTGGACGAGCCACTCAATCTCACCAAACACATTGCGTCTCTTGCCTCACCCTTCAACTTCTTGCCCTCCAATACCCAGACTACGGCCCAGCAGGTCCTCGTTCAGTTGGCCAAGAAGACCGTCTATCCGGTCCAAGCTCACATCACCGAATGGCTGAGGGAGATGACCAGTCTGGCGGCAGGGAAGTCGCCTGCCAAGCTCGACCGTCTGTGTCAGCTCCAGCCCGACGTTCGGTTACGCCTGCTGCAGTGCTCTTGGCACAGAGTCCTAGCCCTCTACATGGCTGAGAGCAACTTTCGAGTGGTCACCTCCATCTGCCAGACTACCGAAAGTGTCTCGACCAATGGGAATGCAGGAGGTGGGGGCGGCCGAGCCACGCAACACTTTGTGGACCAATTGGAGGAGTTTATTGATCTCTGCTCGCTTCTACCCTTGGAGTCATCGGCTTATGATCTCCTCCGAATAGCGGTGATATTAATGGGTGAGAATAATGAACGGATTTTACTTTCATTAAACATTTCTTTTATATTGATACTTATTAAAATGTAAATAATTAAATTTAGAAGGATTCCAAAGTTTTAAATTACTTTAAATAAGCTTCGTAATCCTATATTTTTTTATGTATTATTAAAATCAATAAAAGGCATAAAAACTTTAAATAAATCAATCGACAATTTCTATTTTACAGGACCCGTTTTATACTATATAATGAATTTCTGTCAACCTTCCTTGTAGGCCAGGAAGCCAGCGTTGATGCCCACAAGATGGAACTTCTCGAGGGCTATCTTACAAAGACGCAGGTTTCACCCCTCCGAATTCGCGAGCTCATGTACAAGCTCTTCCAACTTGACCAGACTGAAATGAGAAATCTCTTCTGCGGTCACTTTCCAAATCCAGTGGAGTACGTCATAACGACCTACTTCGTCAAATCCTAGAACTCTCGGCCAACCTAATTCCATTGTATACTGAATTCATACACGCACTAAGATCTTCTTCAGAACGAGCTGCATTGTAGATGAGCTCTTCGGTGTCACCGGTTCAATTATTATACAGACCAATAACTTTACCTCAATTCAATTCGGTGTACTTTATTTCATTCTTCAATTTTTATAAATGTCTTTTTTTATATTATATATACCTCCTCCACTTACAACCTATTATACAAAACTGAACAAGGTTTCTTTTCTAAAAATGTCTTAATATGCCCCCGAGGCAAACTTTGAACTTCTACGTATCCATGGACACGCTATTTGTTACGTCATTCTAAGTTCGTCTCTCTACATTTGCCTGTCTCTTTTATTGGGTCTACGGGACAAGCCAAGGTCCGTCTTAGATTTAGAATATGTATACAAACATATAATCTGACATTCTATGTAGCATCTCTTTGTATCTCTTTGTTAAGTGTTTGTTTTCTGTTTGTTCATAATTTGGAAAGTCGTGCTTTTCAATAATGTTGTTGTTACATATACAGCAAGACCATTTTAAAACCAAATCACACAACACATATATTGCTTTTTTGTTTATTATCTAACATAAATAACAAATTGAACATTCTATTTATTGATCAAGTAGTTCGTGTTTGAAAATTTACTGCATTTTAGCCGTTCGTTCGTTTTTTACTATTGAGGGCTTTTTTGTTTGAAGTATTAATTGTATTTATATATATTGATCTGTACATATTGGTATGATATGTCATGAATTAAATCATCGTGCCCAAAGATAATATTACTGAATAGTATTTATTTCATCTCTGCTCCTGGTGACGCATATAAAGCAGAAATTAGATTTTTCGATATTCTAATGCGGAGTTTGTGAGTAGTGCATATGACTAGTCTGTGTTAGTATAAACCAGAACGAATGCACTCTCTCTCTCTCTCCTTTATTTCCATCTCGGTGTGGGAACAACAAGTTAACAAACAAACAAGTTAAAATCTGTTTGAAACCGGTTTGTTGTTCACAATCTTCAAAGTGTCTCTGATATTTAATCTAATATCGGTTCCATTATACTACTATAATCATAGTTAATCTATATTACATTTTTATTGCATTATGTATATTCTGCGTTTACATTTGTATTGTAATTAGTATTATACTTAATTATTTGGTAAATTTTGTTCTATACGCTATTATACACTACTTCATATTATACAGTTGTTATTTATGAAATAAACAATTTATACTGAGCATATTTTTGTTAGTATTCTGTTTTATACGAGAGACAATTATTGTTAACATAAGAGAAATTATTATGCTTATTGATTATACCTGTAAGCATTAACGAGTTTCAGGTATTACTAATCGTATACTTCTTAATTACGAATTAATTTGTTTTAAAATGATTTTAAAATATATTATTGAATTTCTTAGAATACGTATACATTAATACTGAATTTAAACATTATATTTAAAATATCTATTGAATCAGTATTTTGACATTAATTTTTTGGAATGATTTTTTTGGTGTTTTGTTACATATGTAAAGCTTTTCGTTGAATGAAGTATGTTTTATGACTAATATTGACATAAAAAGAATTATAAAACGTAAATTATCTGAAAAATAAAATATAATATTCATAATTAACAGTTTTAATATAAACAACTTAATGTATTGAAGTAGTCCATAAATATATCCCGAAGATAAAACAATCTAGGAATTCCTGAAACCTTCTCACTTAAGTCAATTGATGTTTCAATATGAACTAGAATTAATTATTGATAATATGGACTTTTGGCCCTAAAGATTTTATCGGAAGTTCTGTAAAAATAATTCAAAGCACTGTCCTTGTAAAAAGTATTCAAAACGTTTTTTACGAAAAAATTAGTCAGAAATCAGTTTCGAATGTTCAAATATATTCATTATCAAACAATGTGCCAAACAATGACTTCAAATTCAGTTAAAAAGAATGTTTGATCGTTTTATAAGATTAATAACAAATCGATAATGAAACACAGAATACCACCTCGGATTCAATGTACCTGATATAACCTTTTTAGTGGGATACTATACTGACAACAAACTCCGTTTCAATTGGCCTCTAAACGTTCCATAGTTTTTAATGGTGTTCCCATTTTCTTCCCCCTCTGGAAAACAGAACTTCTGTGGCTTAACAGTCGAAGTGGTGTAAAAGAGGCGTTAAAGTACTATCGAGAAATTATGTGTAACATTTCCGGCAAATCTGTTGAAAATGACAAAATAGTAGATTATTCTAGAAATTAAAGATATCCAAAAAGATATTATATCAAGTGTGTCACCTTTTAATTTATTGATCAATCTAGTTAGTAGTCGGTATAGGCATGTATACTACCTATGTGTATGTTAAGAATTTACTTTTCTATGTATATATAAATCTTTCCTTCTTTGCACTACGAGAAAAGGTCAAATGAAGGTTCTGGAATGCAGTTTCCACCGCCCTAAGAGTGAGGAGTGTACCTATGTACGTAGGCTTAGTTAAGTTATAGGACGTGATATTATTACAGTCATTGATTACATCTGTCGGCAACCGTCTTCAATATATTGCTGATGATTGATTGATCATATTACTTATGCCCTTACTCTAAGAATTAGCGTAATACCTCGCCACACTGCAATACTAAAGAACACTCTACAGCAATAGCCTGAGATCCTGGGGTTTAACTGAGGTCACCTAGTAATAGCCGTAAACATTAGCACTCGGCTTTTTTAGTGCAGAGTAGGCGATCGCTGAGGGGCAGTAAGTAACACCCGGACCCTCGCTTAACGTATAATTAATCTAACAGTCGGTCACCAAGTATCTTTAATACTGGATGTCAAGTCTTAATGGCTGATTTATTTAGTAATTTGTATATATTTTATGTAGGTGAGTGTGAGCTCCACATTAACGGAACTATAAGCAATTAATTTTATACAGACGCTCCTGCGTTTCCCGAATTCTCTCTTTCTTTGCTCTCAATCCAGATTACAATTCTTTATAACGTAATTCTCTTTTTCAGAATCTTAGCTGTCCTAAAGTTTTCTGTCTATTGCTGAGTATAGACAGAGAAGTATCCACCGGAGGAGAGAGAGAGAGAAAGAGGAGTGAACCGTAGAACCTTTCAGCGGACTGTGATATAGCGATGGTAACGGAAGAAAGGCAGACAAGAAGATGTACTTTAATCTGAAACAACTAAATAACTCTAGCGTGAAGACTAGTTAGATCTATAGCATATGTATTTATGCTCTGTAGATAATGCACATATTATACTAGACGCGTTGCCCTCAAGTGTATATACCTACTATCTCTCTACTACATTCGAGTGGAACATATTACTCTTAGAGGGAAAGACGTCAACTCTGCTGCGCAAGCTATGAAATGCACAGTCACTAACTGCTCCTGGGACATAATTATTTATTTAATTACAAGGAATTCTTTACTGAATACTGAGGCGACGCAAGAGTATATTAAGCAGTACTGCAGCTAGGAGGGATGTGTGTAGAGGGGAGGGGGGAGGGGGAGAGAAGAAAGAACGGAGGGGGAGAGAAGAAAGAACGGAGAGTCAGGTTGATAGAGAATACAAATAATTACGTTTGTTCTAAACAGAAAACTAGGTATGACTCATCAGAAAGTGGATTGAGCGCTCGTTGAATATAATATTTTGTATAAAAATCAATATCTTACGCATTGCAATGTCGAGGACTATTATTGTAAACAATTCGCTGGTCTACTGGGTGCATCTGCACGTATAGCTCCGAGCTATAATGCACACGGTAAAAAAGTTGCCGGCTGTTTGTTGTTTTTATTGCTGGCTGCTTCCGGAGTAATATAGTAAAGGCAAGATTTCTAGCATATGTCTGAAATACTAAAACATTGGCCAAAGCGTGACTAGTTCTTCGTCAATTTGGCGGTATTTAAATACACGTATTATTAATAAATTAATATTTTCACGGAATACAATTGTGCAATAGTAATTAACAAACTGCTATAATTATAGAGAGTTTAAAAACATTATCGACGTTATATTATAATACACCTTTAAGCATGCATCAACTATAATATTATCAAAATATTTATATATATATATCGATTTTTTTAAAGTAATTATATTATATACAACAATTACTCAACAAATTATCGTAAATTGTAATAATTTGTCGGATTATATATCAATATGTTCAATTTAAATGACTCATTTAAATCTTCAATAATCTCCAAAGAAATGTGAAGGAATTTATCCCACTACAATAGTATTCATTTGAACAAGTTTTAAAAGATAAAAAATTCCATCATATATGCTTCAGTTTGCCATGCACGTATATAGGGGGTTATTCATAATTACTTGTAGTAAATTTGAGTAAAAGTCTATTATTGCTAAAAAAACGTTGTATTTATTTTTAAAATACAGCAGTAATACAACAATAATATGTAATTAGTTAAGGTGTTCAAAGCGGCCTCCATTAACTTGTATTTACAGTTCTCGTCGCGAAATCACAGAGTGACAAGTTTTCATGAACATGTAAAATTTGTATGTGAAGCTTTTGGAAAAAGTATGAAAATACTACAAAAGGTTTTAATGAACGCAAGTTGTCCTATTTGATAGACAAAAAGCTTTATTTACACTATAGCTTTATTATTAAGCTTATTAGATCAATTCGCCCAATGTAACGCGCAGGGCGTACTATGCGTCACATCTATTGTTCCTTCGGTAGGTTACACTGCATCAACATGATATAGCAGCTCCTCAGCATTTACCGGGATAGATTTAAAGTTCTTGCAAAAATCACATTTCTTAAATCAAAACAGGAATTTAGATTGACACACACATAACACCATCACAGAATGCTCGGGAGTTTCTAGAGAATCCTAATACACCAAGCTCGGTCTAATTTAGAAGTAGTAAGATGACAAGGCAGGTGTTAATCAATAAAAAGACTTAAAGACATATAAACGTTATCCTCTTGGGGAAAATATGATTTGGTAGGAAAACAACAATAAAGAACAAATGTTTGATAGCTATCATAAATGAATACCAAATTGAAGTGGCTCGGAGGAAATAGATAAACAGTTTAAAATTTAGCAATTAAAAAAATAGTTCATCCTTTTAATTTCCACTGAAAAAAAAACAGCAATCGGATATTAATAAATAAACCGTACATCAAGGCCTGGAATTAAATACTTATTCTGGAGAATGTCTTTATACAAAATCCGCGTGATTTTTAATTGAATAAAAGAGATTATCTTAGATTAAAGTATGTGAGACGTATAATAACAATCAGCCGAAGAGAGAAACCAAAGTAATTTGTTTATTTGGAAGATTCTGTAAAAGGGATGCTCATCTCATTTTGAAATCGGAGCATTGTTTGGCTTTTCAACTATTAATTGAAAAACAACCATCTTGTGGTGTTTAAAAGGTACGACGCCTCACAAAAGCATCATTCTGGATTTCATTGTTCAATAAAAAAGAATGAAATCACCCTGGGACGATATAAAAATAGATTTCATGTCCATTTCTTTCTTTTTAACTTAACGAAATAGCTCAAGAGAGATAAACTACAGACGCAACGATTTACCAAAACATGTTTGATATCATCAAGTTCAGATTTTAACGTAATTTAATTTATAAGTTTTATCTTTTTATGTATACATACAAAAGCTTAATTCACAATGTTATTGCATATCTGACCTTTGAATATTTCTAACGAAGATTGCTGCCTAGATATAACCTGCACATGACTTATGGGTGCATATTCCCACTATATATTACAATTAATTCTGCATCAACGAAGTAAGTGTCACGTTGTTTTCTTTAAATATAAATTCTGTTTCAGTCACTTTCATCTGAAATTACTTTAATTAACAAATTAACAAAAAATTCATGAAATGGGTGTTTTAATCATCATTATATTTTAGATGAATACTATACATATACAAAGTAGGCAGAGATACAGCTAAGAGAGTCTTTGTCGATGTATATAGTACGTGAATATTAGTGCATTACATTACAATAACATAATTTTGTTGATTAATCTAAAAAATATGTGGAAATTCTGAAAAGGGTAGATACACCCAAATGACAAAGAAACGTCACTGTCTGGTATAATCTAAAATTATTTAACAAACGTTCCTGCATCTTTCTTGATACTATTGTCTAATTTGATGTCAGATTTCATTCCCGCCAAGTTCTATTATAATGAATGCATTCCAATAATTTTAGCTACGCATCGTCGCTAAGATATCAATTCCCCTTTTACTGAAATATAGCAAGACTCTGTTTATGTCATTAACGATATATTATATATCTAGTATTAATTCATTTTATATATGTGACTGTTATTCATCGTTAATTAAAGGTTACTTCATTATATTGTTGAAAACGGTGTTGTAATTGTTATATTATAGTAATAACTATGCAACACATTGTTAATATGTCATTCAAATTAAATTTATCTTTCCTTACATTGAACTTTGGTAGGAATTTTAATTCGCTGCATTCTTTGAAACACATTAATTATTCGGTATAATTATAGTATTTTTACTGTTATTTCACCCTTCCTGGCGGAGCAGAGTTTTAAAACTCGGCATATATAGGTAAATGAGGATGTTTTGTAACACATTGGACATTGAAAAAATATAAAAATATATTTATTTATAGAAAAAATTCAATTAAAAAAGTCGTGAAGAATCGAAATTTTTTGTTGTTGTTAAAAACTATCACAAATATTATAGTATATTATCTAAATAATTTTTGTTAAAAACTAGCAATATATCACAAATATTATAGTATATTATTTAAATAATTTACTTTTATTAAGTATCCAAAAAATAAATAAATTTTATTGATTTTTAAAATTTTAAGATTTTTTTTTGCGTAAATGGATTTTTTTCATCAAGGTCACTGACCATCCTACAAGGGTGTACAGTTGTGAGTATACACAGTACTCAAAGTAATAAAACTTCATTTTAAGAAAATTCACGAAAGCTTACTAAACTCAAATTGTTCAATAAAAAATGACAGCGAAAATAGAAAATGGGTTTGCAGGGGGGTTATGATCGTTGTCGACATATATTGGCATATCTCAGAAATTATTCCAACAATAATTTCTAAATTTGATACTCATGTTAAATTTTGCGAGATAAATTACAATTATTGCAGAATTCAAAAAGTTTTCAATTGGTGGTTGAATCAAACTCGTCCTGTAATTTTATGCGTGAATTGCAAATAGCTTTATAAATAAGTATTATTTGCAACCATTTTTCGATTCCTGACAAAAATCCTTTTTATTACCTTTTAAAAAGAGTGAAATTATTATATAATACATAATACGAATTTTAACAGTCATTTTTCAAATAAAGCTATATCATCTAATTTGTCAGTTCACTTTAATGCATTCTAATTAGACGAGAGCGTGTTACACTGGTGTTCTAACAGGTATGCTGTATAGAGTTGTTGTTTGTAGCTAGTCTGAGCTATTAATAGAGCAGACTTTTAAGCGTTTGCTGAATTGCTCATATACATATGTAGCTGAAATGTGCTGTATTGACAAGTGGGTTATCTTAGGACAGTCAAAAGCTTCATTTGTTGTTGTTGATTGTTGTTTCTCAGAAATCTCTGCACTAGGAGTACTCTGAACTTAGGATTTCTACTTGAGATTTGTTTTGATTTGGTGGCTTTGAGGGCATCGCATTTGCCATCGTAGTTTAATTAATTCCAGTTTAAATATTTGCATTTGTATATATTGAATTGAGTATTCTAAAATAATTATTTTTTTCTTTGTATTATCGTTTATATTTTTCTTGTATATAATTGTTGGAACATTATCAATTCACCAGATAGACCTAATAGTAATAGTTTACAGGTTGACTTTATTTTTTTTAAATGTTATCTTTTTATTATAGTTAAAGTCATTATCTTTCGTTTATTTTTTACCAATCAAATTTGGACAAACGAACATCAGAACAAATCTGACATGACAACATCAAATCTGAAATCAAGTTTCCAGTGGAAATTTGATTTAAACAATATATTAACGGACTACAATAAATTGTATTTTTGAAATATAATTTGATACCCTTATGCCAAAAATCTTTTTATACTATTAATTGTAGATACTAATTACCTAAATTTATTAAATTTATTATGAGATTTATATATCTATTATACTACTATACTAATGTTTAATTGTGAAAAATAATGAAAAATATAACGGTAAGTCTTTTTTTACTCTTGTTGAATAAATTTAATTTTCTTTAACCAATTCTTAATTTAATCAGATAACAAAACTATGTTTCAAAAGTAAAAGAAATATATCGGAGTGTAATATTGTACATAGATTAATATCTGCCTATACATATATATATATATAAATAATATGCTGCCAACAAATTAATTAGATAGACTTCTGACATTTCGCTATGTTCAATATAAGCTAAAAATATCGACAATGTTCTATTTTTACCAGAAAAGTTTTAAAGTGCAGACTTCTCTAAATTGTACGCATACAACTTTTCCTTGATTTACAAAGAAGCTAAGCTATACATGAAATTAGGAAGCGATACAAACATAACTTTTTGTATGGAACACTAGATAACAAAACTTGTCCTTCTACAATTATGGTATTGAAATGGAATTCAAATTATTTATTTTTAATGACTATAATTAATAGAATATCCAAATATTAGTCATACTATTGATGTCTACGATATTGCTAATTGCATTATGAAACTTTTTATTCAATAGTTTTTGTATAAATCTGTATATATGGAGCTCATACTGATTGTTTTGTTATATTTTGATATAAGCACTAGGATAACTAATATTATACATATGAATTATTGAAAGTTTTTCTATACTCGAGTTTATCCTTCAATACTTGGAGAAGTCCTTGAACAAAAGTATATTTAGGACAAAAGAATTTTCATTAACCTAAAATGTCCATATTGGCTGTCTATAATAAGCACCTTCATAAGATGAAATATTTTCTATTTAACTCTTTGCATTAACCGAATTTTGTGTACTATTTTGCTCTTCAACTTCAAATGATACATTTCAATTGTCACTAAATAATACCCTCCCACATTATACTCAGTATTAGAGTGCTCCAAAATATGATAGAACGCTGTCAGTAACTAGAGCGAACCTTTTGAATACTATGGCAGCATCTCTAATGAATGCTCACAATATTCTGGAACAATATGAAAGACTCTCAAGTAATTTCTAAGAATAGATTGTCTTAAATTATTGCACAGCCTGCACACTGCCAACGACGAACCAACGTAAGTTTATCATCCTCATAGAGATGGGTGGGTGTATAAAACGAATGCACAGAGCCATAAATTGTTCATTATAATGACAGCTCATTCATTGGGGGCCTTTCTCTAAATCATCACTTCAAGTGCCGGTTTTAGTACTGTGTAGTCAACAGAACTGTTTGTTGAACCAAAAGAGACTGTGTGTTATTCTCAATATACACTCGTGTCTTACATGCTTATGACATATGACGTAGGTTATAGTTAGATTCTGATCTGCTGTGTGAATCAGCTGGAAACGTAAAATTTATTTTTATATACTTTTGACTTTATTATGCCAGATTTAAAAAGCCTCTACACAAACTAAATATAATTATGCAGGATCTTTTTAGACCAGTGGTGATTTCAATGTTTAAAGCTATTATTGAAGCTTACTTATCCTTCTGTTATTATATATTGATTATTCTATTGGCAGTGATTGGAATCAATACATTGTTATCGGTAGCCTGCATTGCAGCGTACGGTGGAGCATTCGGTGGAACATTTTCGGGAGCCTTCGGTGTATTAAAAGGACTGTCCTGTTTGTTTCTATTTATTGCATGTTTTGTATTGATAAGCAATGGAAGCAAAAAAGGAAGAACAGTTGGATTCATTGGAATGGTTGCATTGGTTGGTTTACTCGGAGTGATCGGATATGTTCAATATGTTCGGATTGATTGAACGGATTGTATCGATCGATAATAATAGATATTTCACTTATCTTATGTGTTAATATTTAAGATTTACAATCTCCACTTCGCATTTTCCCTATCAAGTATATTATTGTGTATATTTTTGTGTCACATTATATTATATTGATCTAACCAACTATTTTTACATTATTAACACCTGATTTTTGTAGATAAACTTGTCTATTCCTTCTTTGTAACTCTGTAATTGCCTCATTACATTGTATATTTAATACATTTTTATGCAATTAAATTCTTATTATATGAACAGATTCTAAAAATACAAAAATTTACTGATTTGATCATATACAGCCTTTGTTTCTATTTTCTTCTCGTATATTTTTTTAAAGTTATAATTCAATATTTTTAATGTACATGATGTGGTTTAATTTATAATATGCAATATTATTATTGATAAGTTATAGTTACTCCATATATATTTCGAATTTTTGGTTTGATAAAAGTGTCAGGTATTCTTAATTACTTAAGCCAGGTAAGACTTTCCTTGAACTATAGAAAAAAATTAGATTATAAAAGTTAATCAGGTAGAGCAGCTAAGAAAGTCTTTGATAATGTTGATGTACTGCCTTAATTTGATGGCATTACAATAACATAATTTTGTTAATTAATGTAAAGTATGTCACACAAACTCTATACCTAACTATATAGGAATGTAGTGCTCGAAACAAGGATTTGGCTATAGCACTTGTCCGACATAATTTTTACTTGTCCCAATATTGATATGTATGTAACAATATGTACAATTGAATACACGTTCTCTTCTTTATATTCCAACCATGAATACTTCATTTTCCAGCTTTGGTTGGAATGCTCGTTTCTCTGAGTTTTGTCATACTTTGTGTCTGTATCTTTTTTCGTTGAAGAGGAGTTTTTTTGAGGTAGCATTGATAGAAGACGAACTTTTAGGGGTAACATTAAAACATTTTGAAAAATTAAAAACAGATTCACCTGCCATTTTTGAAATTAATAAATTCTGACAAACAAGAAGGGTGAGGTGATAAAAAAAACCCAATAGTCTAGTTTTTTTACTACAACTCCGGTTTATAACCTTGGTCGAAATGACTCCGACTAAGAGTCTGGTTTTTTACTTTCATGGTCGCAGAAAACCTGACTAAAGGTACAGATTTTATATGGTGTGATCAAAAGAAGTTTTCTTAGACCACCGTTTAA
>JAYRBW010124979.1:0-16630 GCA_036023295.1 Invenusta paracnida | reverse complement strand
TAGCCCGATGTGGACAGGGTTAAGATGAAAAGACTTAACGCCATTTCATCAGCTGGTTCATTTATATTGCAATTGTTATATTATCTGGGTGTTTTTTATTTATTTTTATTCTATTTCTATGTTTAATGTCTACATAGAAATTATGCGGTGTTAAAAAGTCCCTCACTCTTGTCTTGTTTGGTGACGTCACAGGCGAACCTTCGACTCAGCCAACCAGCGGTACGGCCAATCACAACTCGACTTCCCAGACCTTTGCCGGTGGCTCCTTGCTACTATCTTCCTCGGGTTCTTCCGGTGCATTTATTGGCCAATCACATGTCAGGGGCAAGGTGGGCTGGCTCAAGTCCTGGTGGGACTACTCGATCACGGGGTATCGGAGGTTCCTGGACGACTTCAGGACTGTCGATGAGCTACCAGAGTCTATGGAGGAGCTCGATGGAGAGCCACTCTCTCCACGCAGGTGAGAATTTACGGATGTTTAGGAATGTGCTGTGATGTATCGATTCGCAATTTCCTGGGAATTATTATTGTAGCGTTTTCTATACTTTTATTTGTCATTTATATAATATACATAGTTAGCTGAGTAATACTATGAAATAATGTTGCGAAACAAGGCGTTATAACGAAGGATAAGGTTAAAAGATTGATACTCCGACCTGTACAGTCTTTTAAATAATTCTTTTAAGCTCGTGCATGCAACAGGAATAGAATATGCATTCAGAAATATTTTAAATTTGAGCACAAATGGTTTGGAATGTTCAACGAATTGCTACTAACTTATGATTGAAAATATGTTATTCTTGTGTTGCGCAACCAGTCATAAAATAATATATTAACATTTTACTATTTTCCGTTTAGAAAAATACGCACTGAATTTTGTGAATAAATACACATTTTTGATAAAATTATTGATTTATTTTATTTTTAATTGATATACTGTTCATCTTTTAATTTCTCCGTGTATTTTATACATTTTAAAACAAAATTAAAACACAAACTATATTATATAGTTTTGAAATACATCTTAATGCATCTATCAGACATTTTTTATAGATTAATGGTAGGAAACTTTTATTTAAATGTATATGGAAACTATATATTATGATTTATGTGTGTGAAAGGTGTTTTAAAATGTATATAATAATCAAAAATACGATGTACAATATGTCAATTATAAATAAAGATAATTTTATAATTTGTAATTTTATAAAAAATATGAATATTCCCGAAAATCAGAACACATTTTTTAATATAGTAAAATGTTAATATCTCCTTTTGTGACTGGTTGCGCAACACTTGAATTACATATTTTCAATCACAGGTTAGTAGTAATTCATTGAGCATAACAAACCTTTTGTGCTCAAATTTTGATAGTTTTCAGAAGTAGCTCCTGGCCCGGCCGTACTAATGTATATAATTTCTAGAAAACTATATTATAAACAATAATTTCAATCTTCGCTATTAACCAATCAAAACTTAGGCAGCTATGTCACTTGGGCATAGAATATGACTATTTTGTTGCAGAATGAGGTATATTTTCGTTTAATTTCAAAATGTATGTTAAAATACATGATTATCGCAATAAAAAGTATTAACTTTTAATTCCTAATGAATACAATTTTACTAATGAAATGATAATTAACTGGACGTTAATTATTGAACTATGCGTACAACAACTATTGTTAGACATTTTTACAAAAATATAACACTTTTAAGATTAATTAATGAACAAATGTTATGCATATTTTGTAAAAATTTTAGTGCATAAAATTTTAATATCTTTACATAAATATTTAACTTTAAAATAAAAATTATATTCTAAATATCTAATTCTTGAATGGAAAAAACTTCTTCGCGTTATTTTGTATAATTTCTTATTGTTAGAAAGTAACACATAATATATTATATCTATCATTTTATAATTATTAAATATGAAAAATGTAAGATTCTTTAGATGAAGTTTCCTGAGCACATCTTGTAAACTATTAAGGTATACATATATCCCGTTATAATATTATGACCCACATTTTACTACAATCTGTTTTATAACTCAATTATCTTGATCCTATTTTGAAATATATTGAAATATTTATCAATTTATTACGTTATTGTAAGTACGCGTTGGCAGGATACGTATGGAAGTGGTTGTAAGGTGAAGCAGGGGGTTTGAATTCAGTTTTTTGAGAGCTATTTCCAGACATTTCGACCTGCTTAAGTATAAGGGGAACAGAAGGCTTCCTGCCCACTGAAGAGTATGACTACGTGTGACAAGCCTTTCAATCTGCTTTATTAGCACTGAATCACTATTTAATTCTAAATATATCGCATTAAAATAACAGTTATAGTATAATACTTAGATGCAGTATACAGTTAATAAGTTTTTTTTGCACTGCGCAACCTTTAAAATAGTGAGTTTAAACACCTATAAATAGATATGTGACATAATCTAACCAATACAAAAATTCAATTATTTCAATTTTAAATTGTTTGTTCATTTACTCAAACTTAGATTATTTTGTTTAACTGCTTGTAACTTAGCAACTAACATTCCGATGTCATAAGGCATATTAGTAAATTTATATGAAGAGAATAGATAAAAATAAATATGAAATTAGCGTGTAATATTGCGTAATAGTCTAGATTATTATTAATGAATTGAACGAGTAAAACAAAAATACATACAAATCGGGTTAAATATTATGACACCTATTTTACATGACATTAAACACATTAGGAGTAAGACAGAGAAAGATAGAAATTATGGAAGCCAAAAACTCGTTAAGAATGAAGGAGACACTATAGGATAAGTTAACAATAGATAAGTTAAATCATTTTAGGTTCAACAAAAGCAATCGAAACTCGAATGTTTGGAGCCAGTTGCTAAGCTCCACATCATTTACGCATTTGTCTATTGTTGATCTTATTCACGCGTACATAAATAGTGTCCATTTTGTTACCCTGTATGTAACAGTAATTTGGGGTTGACGTCATTGTCACCACAATTGTATTCGTTGTTAGTCATTTGTTTCTTTTCAATATAATATGTACTCGCGTGTCGTCTGTCTGTCTGTCTGTGTAAAGTACATAATTGTACAAAACGTTGGTTCTATAGTCGATTTGTTTATTGTTTATTTGTAGTAGTCTGTGGGTATTTAGTAGTAGTTGACTCTTTAGAGGCTGAGGAAATATTTTGTCGTCGCTAATTATGGAACATCCGCCAGAATAATGAAGTGCGATGTTATCTGGAATTGACAAGAAAACGGACGTGATTTACACGTGGTACCGTGAGTTTAGTGAGGCGGAAGAACAATTTCCTTCAATTTTACACTCAGATTCACACTTCTCATTTGATTTGTGTCTCTGTAGGACGAAGATATTGAGAATTTCACTCAGCTGTACCAGGGTTTGTGTGTGCTAATTTACCGTAAAGTTATATTTGTTTTTTTGGTTTTAATATATTTTCATGAAAAAATGAACATGTTAGTTTTGGTCATGCGCTCTTATTTTAGACAGCCTACAAAAACGTTGGTATTATATTATATTTATCTAAAACTATTTCAAAGAGCAATTTGTAAAATTTAGTTCTAATTTTTTTTAAATGAGATTATTTTTATACAAAAATAAACTCCGCTTAATTAGTTTTGCTCAAAGGAGAATATTACATTTTTCGTTGAAACCAAAATTACATTTTTGTTAGGGTATTTCATCAATATTTTATTTTTGCGATACATTTCCATTTTAATTATTATCGTTAGCTTAAGAAATATTACCGTTTAATATTATACTTTGCAGTATTAGAATCTTAATTTCATATATTTTTAAAAATAATTTAAGTTATTTTAAAAATATTTATTTTTAATCATAATTTTTTCTACTTGTAATTTCACACTTTTATTGATTTATCATAATGTGTTTTATAGGATGTTGAAGTTGAATTAAATTTAAATTTTACAATATTTTAATTGTTCGTCGGTCTAGCATTATGTTTGATACAGTTTTGAAATGATTTTTGAAATGAAATTTAAATTCTTCTTATTTGAAAGATAAAAAATAGTATTTTTAAATTACATTCTTCGTAGAAATATCTTAACTTTAATCTTACAATTTATTGATGATAAAAACATAATAATATGTTAAGGCACATTCAGTAGTTTTCTTTACATTCTTATAGAGTAGAACTATCCTCATTCTTATCCTCATAATGTAATTATTCGTGGGATGCTTTCTCCCTACAGAGTTTGCTAACGATAGTTCCGCTCCCACCTCCACCTTCCTTCTATTCATGATATACCTTTACATTTAATGTATTTCTCTAGCAAGTAATTGAATCCTTTTGTTTTTATCATTGGATTAGTATACTGTAATTATTTTAGCGATTTGCTATTTGTATGTTGCTAGGTAGAATACAGTGTTGCAATGGAATACGTATTCCTACAGATGTTTTCTTATGTTATAGTCTTATTTATTTATTTTTATGTTGCAATCCAGTGTCTTTATAGTCTTTCTAGAAACTATAAATACAGTATATTATTGTTCTATTAATAGAACAAAAATGTGTTTTTTCTTTCAAGTTGACAGTGCTGTTTTTTGGGGGAAATTTAACTTGATTGATCACCAACTCTGTGTCTATATTTTAAATATAGACAACCTTTAATTGATCAAATGTTGCCAGTGCTCTGTTTATGTAATGTTAAATCAAAGGCTTAACGGCATTTTTGTCTTAGACTTTTATGAATGATTACATAAGATTAATATATTTGAATATGAATATAATAGAAATGAAACGATTACAATTGAGCATTACTATAGTTTAAATAATAAAAATACATTGCATTTTATATTAAGATTCTAGTTCAAGACTGAGTATAGTATTGAATATATAATAGTACATGCAACATTTATTTTAGGTTGTGCATTTGTAGATTCTGAATATTAAAATCTTACATTTCAAATCATAGTTCTGTTTAAAATGTTATTTTTAGAACGCGAAACGTGTCATATTCAAAATGTCTCGTATTTGTCGCAGCAAAAATATTTATTTGAAATAATAATAATAATTAATTAGTGAATTCTCGAATCAAAGGTATTTTTCTACAGCTATTTTTAATTGATGAAATTTTATTATTTCTATTACTATTCTTCTATGTATAAGCTAGAAAAACCACAGATTCGCAAAAGATAAAAGATTTTATAAATCAATTCTATAATTCATTTTAACTGACAAAAATTAATCTAGTTTATTTGTAAATGGGTATATCATGGTCATGTTTCTATCATCTATATTCAAGGGTCGGCAAACTTTTTTTGAGATGCGGGCCGAATGAAACCCAGACAGGCTTGTTGAGGGCCGAAAACCAAGTCAACACATCCAAACATTACATAATTTATTCTATTTTTTTATTTATTTGGCAGGCCTGGAGATAGACATTCGTGGGCCGGACTTTGCGTAATTCTATACGTAATAATAAATAAACATATAAATGAGGCGTATCATAAACTATATTTTTCAGTTTATTTTGAGGTGTTTTTTCTAAACCTTAGTTCTGAAAATCGGCAAACACGCCATTAACATAGTAATAAATAACTGCCTTTAGTTATTTTTCAAAATTAAATTATATAATATTTGAGTTGAGCGTATAGGTATGTTTAGGAAAAGATGATGATTTAATTTTAAATAAAGGACTGAAATATCGATCAAACATTTTGGATAGAAAAATAATCATTAGTTTGTATTAGTTTTAGCATGAAAAGAATTCAAAGAATACAATAAATTAATTATATTTAATTAGTATTGAAAACGCCAGTAGAGGAAAACTAATGAATATTTACGTTTATACAATGATCTTTATTATGCTTAATTTGATAAGATACATTCGTTTATTTTATTTTGTATTTTTGCAGCATAATGTTTTGCTTTATAATTATTTTAAATATTGTGATGCTACTATACTTCCATAATGATAGATTCTAAGCAAATTCTATTTTTAGCTTTAAATAGTTGGTCTAGACAGTTGTACCAATAATTTGACAAGGATCTTATAATTCTAGCAGGTTTGATGAATTATTTATTCATTAAAAGTACAGTTAGGAAGTCTGCTATTATATCGTTTTAAACTATATGGAATTGACACATGACACAATTTTTTCCATTCCAGTTTTTCATAATGGTTTGACATAGTAACAGGTGTTTTAGGAAACTTCAACCTGATTAAATCTACGTGTTTTTCTGTTTTAGTAATACCCAGTGTAGATGCAATATAAGCCACGTTTTGTTTTTCCTTGACTTACGAATCTAAATACCTACACCGCAGATAAAACTATTTAAATCCACAAAATGTAAATTGATTTCATCTTAATTTATTCTATTTAAGAAGAATACTATTGGACGTATCGAAAAGCTTCATTTGAGCATTGGTTCTATCGAAAGAAATAATTATATATAAATCAATTATTTTCTGTAGAAATATTTACGTATGCGACATGATACTTTACATTAATTGACATGATTGCAATGTTTAAGATCATCAATCACTTCCTCCTGAGAATCGGTTTCGATTGTATATTATTATACAATTCGTCTTGCTAACTGCAACACTACATCAATCATGCGACGGGCTACTAAATTCGTAATCATCATGTGTGAGGATTAGTCTAATCCTCACACATGATGATTACGAGGTTATTTATTCGAGACTATAATCTTAATAGTATAACATGGAAACCTATCATGTTCTGTCTCTCTGCCCTAGAAGTGTGTGCTATTTTTTTACAGTAATTACGGTTTTACTCAGATACATATTTCCACATTGCATTGCCTTTATATAAGCTTCTATTCTCCATCTCTCTTCTTCGTCGACCCAGACTAAAGGACAACATCTCCCGGTTCACCAGAGCCTTCCACCCCATCTCGTCAGCTGTCTCTGGACTCAAACAGTTGCTCGCCTGGAAGAGTCCAACCTACACGGCCCTTGTCTTCAGTGTGAGTCCTTCTCTTCTCTCGCTAATTATAATTTAAATCATGTTTTTGTTTTCCATTCATGGTGTAGAGTGGACCCCTCTTATTTAATGATAATGTATATCTAACGTGTCATCATAATACATGCAATATAGTATTCAGCTCAGGTTGCTTCATTTTTGCCTTTTATTATGGTATATGCTCGAGTATTATATTATGTTTATTGAAGGAGCAGTATATTAGAGCATTGATAGCATCATGTCGCGTATTTGTGTTATAAAGTAATGGTTAATTTATTTAATTAATTTGAAATACTTTTTACTATGCATAATAAAGTGTCTATCATATTAGTGTTTCACGTTGCATAGTTATTATGTTGTATAGAATTTTCCACTTTGCATAGTTATTATGTTGTATAGAATTTTCGAAGAAATTATGTACATAATGTGAAGCAGTCAGCTAAGCAGAAAGGCCTAAGTATTCATGTAGGGTGTGGTCAATATATCTCAGCTATTTCAAAAGTATTGCTAAAAGCTATGTGTTATGTTCTGATAAAACGTTTCAAGAGTCAATATCTTGAAGTTATTTAAAATTTAAAATAACTTTAACGAAACACTATCATGCATGGACTGCTGCTACCTTGAATGTTTCAAAGCTATTTTAAGAGCGTCCTTTTCAAGACAATTGTAGGTATAAGACCCGAATAACTGCTTATTTTTATACATATTTCCTATGTTCGATTTGGGAGTTGAGGAGTTAGTGAAGTGCCTAGAAGTAATTAACCAAATTGCTGCTTTTATACCATTATATTAAAATAGTTTTTTTTATAAACAAGCTTTTAAGGTATTAAAAAATAATTTTCCTACTAAATTCTCGAAAATATATTTAAGAGGATTTTGATAGATTCTATACAACCTACCTATATTAATTGTTTAAGATGCGTATGGTGGAATTGTTTGTTAGTTGAAGTTGTTGTGTTTGACTCAGTAGAAAACTTGCTTTCATTGTAATAATGATACATAATAATAATATGTATTTTTAAAATACTTTTTCTGTATCTAGTGCCATAAAAATAGTGTAGCAATAAATAACGTTTTATAGAGTTTAAGTATACTATAGTGTTTGAAAATATTTAAGAAATATGTTATTAGTAGAGTATGCTATTTGTATATCAAACTTTCCAACATTTTTGACAAAAGTACAAAATGTAGCTTTTTATAATATACATGGTTCGTTATATTATTATATAATATAGATGGATGTGATTGAAATTTAATATTTTTCATTCTTCCTATTGCTAACACTTACCACTTACATCATTGATTTGTGCACTCAGTTAGAAAGGTTACTGAAAGTGGGAGATTTATATTTCAGATAATTTAGATGGATAACATCTAACGTATCTAGAACTAAGCGTTTGTCTTAATGGCTGGCTAACTTTAGAAAACAACAATATACTGTGACATAAATGTATATTTTTATAACTTAATATAATCAATAGATAGGTAATACCAATATTATTGAGAAAAATTATTAATTAAAGGGTCATTTTAAGAAAATTGTGTGTTTCTTTCCTTGTTGTGAAGTGAAATGTAATGTCAGCTTAATGTTGTATATAGGCTGTAAACTGTACTTTGTTTTTACATTTTATTTTTTCTTAGTTAAATAAGAAGTTTTGTCTATCCTCTTCATATTCTTTTAGTTATGTTAGTAAAAGGGCTCAATTAAAGCACTAAAAATTCAGTGTTGTGTAGGTATATAATTACTGTAAAATATATTTGAAAGGAAGATTAACTATTTAGTCGGAACACTTCGATTTAAAAGATAGCTAAATGGAATACATTATATTATATTATTTCATTTTCATGTTGCAATTTCCGTTATTCATTTAATTTATATGCATATTTTCGAATACATGTAATCATAATATTTGGTTAAGAAACATATTATATCGTTTTATTGTATCTTTGTTTGGTTTTAGTAATTTACTGTTAAGAATTCATGTAACCAGATGCACACATATATAATGGCGAATCGCTCAAATCGTAAGACTCGTATTATATCTGAGGCTTTTTTGTCAGCAAGTTAATTACTTTACTTCTCGTCCAGATGTTTCCAGTTATCTACGCTGTTTATTATCTAGCAATAAATTAAGATAAGTTCTGGATATAAGTCCTGCAGACAATTTGCGTCATCGTTGGACTAGTTTCGTGCTTTTCGCGTCTTTAATGCGAAATAAGATTTATAGGTTTAAAGATACGTAAGTTGCCCAAAGAAGAGGTTTCTAAGATATTGAGATAATATTACCTACTAGTTTTTCCCTAATTAGATTAATAAGGATTACATTAATTGCATATGGTAATCCAACCTTTTTAAAAGGTTAAACGTTTAATCTTAATTAAAAGTCCATTAATTTTAATTAATATAAAAGTATGCCTACAGGTGCCTGAATTAAATTACTCAAAAGAAATATTAATTTATTATTGAATTGAATTGAATAATTGAATAAAATAAGTATAACAGTTATTTTGTATGACTCTATAATAAGATAGCTTTCGACAATTAATGATTGGTATTGAAATTATTTTTATCAATATTATTGAAGGTAACTTTATTAAATTGTAATACATTTTATTTCCGTTCTATTTGCATTGTGAAAATGCTATCGATATAATATTTATATCGCGTTCAATAAAAATCAATAGAGTCTTACCGTAGTATAGATCTACTTTGTTATCAAGAGTAAATTTTCTATTTTTGAATTTTCAGTTTGATATATTCACGTAATTTTGAAGAAATCTTCTTGTAACAATAATGACAACTATCTGTAAAAAATGATGGTTGAAAGAGTTGATTGTTGTGCAGATGTTTTGCCAGTTTTATGAAAAAACGATGGTGACCTTGACCATTTTCCCTCGTCCAATCAGATGTTCCTGTATGCGGTGTGGATCAACTGGTCGATTCCTCTTATCCTGGCCCTCGCGCTCTCTCGGTTGACACTCAACTACTTCAAATATAGGTAAGAATTTCTGTTTATAGTAAAATGTCGTTATATAAAAGATTTCCTTTTCAAAATTAATTGTTATAATAATAATAATAATATGTATTGTCGAAATGTTTGTATGTCTATTATTTAGCCTATATTAACTATTAAGACTTTTTCTTAATATTGATTTAATGCATGGTGATAATATGACATAAGTATGCTCATATAACTACAGTTAACATTAGCTATCAAATGCTTACTATTAAAAATCATGTATTACCATGTTTCTTATCAAAAACTAGGATTTCTTATCTCCAAATAAATTACTGTTTTGTTTTAATTTTCTTTTCATTCAACCGATAATAAAATAATTTGTCGCTTAAAAGGTAAATATTCATGAATCTTATAAAAACAGAAATGATTACTGTAACTTTTACGTAGATAACTTTGAGATAACTTTAAATAATAACAGAGATAGCCTATTTCGCAAATTTCGTTGGAAACCAATAACTTGATGCGATAAAGCAACTCATGATAATAATAACAATATTTATTATCCCCTGGTACACTCCTGGTGCGAAAAAAAATCTTATAATGTGAAAAACGAGCAATATGTAAAAAAATTACGAATTAATAGAGTGCAGTAAAAATAAATGACTTAATTAATAAGATAGATATATGATTTGTGAACTTCTTTAAACTATATAATATGATCAGTAATTGTAGTATCCAAGACATTGAGTATTCAGAAGTTTTGGACCAATAGAAAAGGGCATACCATATTACTTATCAACGTGCTAGTTTGCATTCACTCACTCGCAAGAAGATCATAATATTATGTGGTATATTGTCAAATGAATGTATTGGTCAATGTCGGTATGCACTCAATCGATAAAGGAAGTGGCAATTTTGAACACACCAACCAACCTTTCTGTCTTCTGTCTTTGTTGTGCGCTGGTTTGACAATATTCGATATGTCTGTTTCCGGTAGAATCTATTTTTCTCTCAATCTTCCTTTAGTGTATGTATGTATGTATGTATGTATGTATGTATGTATGTATGTATGTATGTATGTATGTATGTATGTATGTATGTATATATGTATATATTTATGTATGTATGTATTATGAACGTGCGCGATGGACAATATCTTCTATTTAAATAAAGTTCTGCATCAATTTAATTGTTAAGCTTGGTGAGAATTCTAGATATTATTATTTTATTTTGTGAATAACTGTAAGAGCGCATGTCAAAATAATTCCCAATATGGTCTTATCTTTGTAAAAGCTTCTGCTATAGCTGAGAGCTCCTGTATTTCTCCAATATTGTGGGCGACATTGCGAGATAAGTTGGACTGTGTAGCATAGTTTTATAGAGCCAAAAGAAAAAGATAATTATCGTGGGTTTTTTATTTGCCTGTGTTTTTATTGTCTATTCGTCCATAAAGAAGTTAGTTATGGAAATAAATTATGTAAAATTACGGATCATAAGGGGAACATTACGTGATCATTTTGTAACATTGTATACGTATATTTAAAATGCAGTTTTAAACGACTAAGCTACTTGATTGTGGGCAGACTGATAATGTAACATGAGAATAGGTATCTCCATTGTGTATTACTGAACTGTCCTTACACAGTATAGCCGATGCACCAAAAGTTTCCGTCAGTATCGCAAAAAAAGGCTATATGAGCAACAAGATAATGTGTATACTATTACGTTGGCTTGTATCGATGTCAGAATTTTTACAGGGAGCAGCTATAAATGTATTAACTTACTAAATAAGTTAAAATGGATATATAATTCAGTCTACATACTGTTATAGTCATTCGCTTATATAAAACCAACCAAAATGTGATATGCATATATTTTAATCTTAGAACTTATAATATGTAGTTGTAATTGAAATAGCTCGTGTTACCTCTGGGATACATGCTAAAATGGAGTTTTGTGGTGTTTGTCTTTTTGTACAGTTAAACAGTTATATCTATAAATTTCGCGTTCTCGTGGACAAGTTTTACTGACACCGAAGGACATACTGTATATAATAATGTAGCTAATTTGTAGTCACAATATTATGAACATTTGTTATGCTCAAAAATTGACAGATATTTTTTGCTATATACAACTTCTTTCTTTATATAGATATAATATAAAATATTGTCTCACTAATATATATACCTATATCATATTTTTTTTTTAATGTACCTAACATAATGTTAAAATGTTTTAGTCCCCGGTCTTTAAATAAATTGGTTGTAACTCATGCCCATTAGTGTGGATTCCTTTTCTCTGTGCTATATATTATCTTCCAGATGTCTATAATTAATTTATTATTATCTCTATTATTATCTTTTTTGATAATGTCTGTATAGGATGAAACTAGTCATTAATATATTTTATTGTGAACATTTTTATCGTGGCCTTTATTTTGTATTAAAAACGTTTTTCTACTGTACAACAGTGTCTATAATTAAGTTGTTAGAAATATCGATAATAGATAGATAATATAGATAATTTAATTTAAATCTTATAAAGATTTTAAGCATCTTTCTAAGCTAACGCTGATGACAAAAAAGGAAGTAATCGTCATCGAAAAATGACTTTGGCTAAAATCAACTTGAATATTAACATTAATTTCATAATCAAATTCTCCTCTAATAATATGGGAAGGTGAACGACCTTTTGATAAACTATTTGTGAGAGTACTTTTTTATGAACAAGTGAATGCAATCGACCATATACTCTCAACTTCTTTTAAATAGGAAGAAAAAACAATATTTTTGCTGCAACATTCTCCTGTTGTGTGCTTCGCTTGATTTGCCTATAATTTTATTCTATGAAGATCTTACCTAGTTTGGGTATTGAAATGGGTATTATAGTGTGTCTTCTTACATCGACTGTAACCCACGTTCATGATGTAAGAAGTGTGTGAATGTTGCTTTGAAAAGCGATAGTATGTTCAAGTGTGATTTTTTTGCATAGTTCATAGTGAGCAACTGTGCAGTACAACATATTAATTGGTTCCTTGACTTCTGTTTTTCTGTGATCATGATCAAGAAAAGCGATTTCTAATTTATTTTTCTTCTTCTCTCCTTTGTATATAATTAAATCTAGAGCTTTATCATTCTACCAATCTATTGCTGTTGGTGAAATTTAGTTTGTTCGTATAATTTTATTGTTTTAGATGGCAGGATTCAAATTAGAAATGATTTAACACGATTTTAAGAGTTTGTTGACAGGATTTTAATTTTGGTTCTGTCACCTAGTGTTATTTTTTCTTTCTCAGTACTTAAGATGCGTGATATACAAGTAGGCTAGACTCTTATACAAAAGTTTATAGCCAGCTTTGACTAAATTAAGTAATATTTTTATCGATTTATTATGTATATATGTATTGTGGAAATTATTTGTGGGTAGCTATGTACTCTACAATATACTATGTAACTATAATATAGATTAGATAAAGACAAGGGGGGGGGGAGGGGGGAATAATAGGGGAGCTAGAGAAAGAGAGTATTTGATATACGAATAATGCGCGTGTTTATGTACTTCTGTTTCTCACAGCTGAGGTCATACGAAATGAAAGAGCTAACTACACGGTTAGGAAGACTAGCTAGTCAGAGACATTGATAGATAACTATAGCCAGGTAGGTATCTTCTCAGAGAGGGTATTTCTATCTGCACACCTAAAATTATGACATAAAACTAAAGTTGAGATAGAAAAGTGATGACTTTCACTTTCTCGTCCCCTTTTCTTCTCTCCCTTTTGCTCTAAATGATGGCAGATTATTTATTGTGTACCGAAGAAGAGAAAATTTAATGAGGCAGTTTCTTCATCTTGGTTTCTCCTTCCAGCAATTTGGAAAATTTCTGTGTAGGAGCCAGTGAGACATAGATGCACAAAATCCCACAGAAATCTCTTTCCTTACAGTCGTTGATTGAATGTCTTCACTCTAGTCTTCTTTCGGTTCTATAATATTAAATGCAGTCTGAGAAAGCTTTTCGAGTTTGATCTATTTTGCTACTCTTCCTAAATTCACTCTGAAAGTTTAGAGAGAGAGAGAGTGGTGGGGAGAGAAAGAAGGCGAGGTTATATTTAGACAACCAAAGAGACTGGGAAAGTTTCCCTCGAGAACTTCTAAAACATATTGTGTGGAAAACGAGGCGAATGGGATACATTTTGGCCTGTCTTCCTGCCGAGTTGACAAAAAGTCTACACTTATTGATGCTTTCTCATCTCGAAGCCTGCGTGTACGACTATATAGGCTGTCTATTTTTATCCTTCCCACCCAAAGCTTTCAAGAGAGGTGGTGAAAAGAACTGGAAAAGACTGGGGGTGACAATGATATAATATGAATAAATATACATAATCTTCTGTCACGTAAAGATGCGTCTGGGAATTATAGATTGTTAACTAACCTTTGTCTGAATGCTTCATTGTTGTATCTGTATGTATCTGTGTGCCATATTGATGCTATTATAACGGTTATGTTTCATATACTACTGCCTCTTGTCTGTTGCTTATGTAATCTTGGATCAGGCAGTTTGAATGCGGTTTGCTTGTTGTTAGTCTGTGTCCTCAGGATTGAATAGAAATATAATACATATTGATCTGTTTGTTCGTCTGTCTAACTATTTAGCTAGAAGGCTAGTAATAATCGGACTTTCATGCGCTCTTGGAGTTTTCCTTTTAACTTTGTTTTAGAAGATTGATTTATTTTTAATCATTGTGGTTAAGCTTAAATTTTATTGGGAAAGTATTATACGCTCATGTATCCTCCAAATTATTTCAAACTACTTCCAACTAGAATAATAGAAAATAAAAAATAAAAAATAAAAAATAAAAAATTTACAAAACATAAAATTGTTCTTAACAAATTTAAGGATAGACGAATATTTTTAATGGCATTAATTAGTTTATATGTAGTAACAAGTTCTTTTCCCCTTGTATTTATTATGTTCAATATATAAAAGATAAATTTACCGTGGAATTACCAATTTTATTTTGTATTGTATGTTTAATGTATAGTTTGTTGTGTTGTGAATGTTTTGTACATATTATAAAAAAATACGTCTCTAAAAATGCCGGAAATTGTGTTAAATAATAATATTTTACGGCAATATATATATATATCGACAAACACACGTATATTGATGTCTGACCGATGTCGGTTTTAACTGGAATATTTGTACTTGTTTATAGTTCAACAATAAGTAGGTAAGGAAACGGGTATCTAAGGAAGCTTTTAGTCCTTAGCAACGATGACCTTCACCGAGAATATTCCGGTGGAGGGTTAACTATTATGAGGTGTCGTACACTAACTCACTCATTATATGTACATAGCTAGATATGAATGTCTGTCTCTCTGTTAAATATAAGGAATTTGTTTATTTTTGTTGATATTGATTAACAAAATCGATTTTTGAAATAGTCTAGACTCCAGGAGACGAACGCATATGTGGTAGTTATATTTTCAATACAGACGTGAAACAGTAATTGTGTATGATTCCATGACAATACATTAAAATTAACAATGACACTTTTCCCTCCTTTTGTAGAATATATTATTGTAGTACTTTCTTTTAGAACCAGACCAACCAACTTAATTATATATTCCATGCGACGTTTTATGTATATTATTTATTAGATTGTCGAGAAATTGCGTCTCCAGACCACAGACACTGTTTTGTTCCTAAGCTTATCTAAGCGCATTTAGTATGCGTCGTACTACCTATAGTATAGTATAGTCAATACTGCTTTAATCAGTCGTTAGGGGCCTCTTCAACCTTTTAACAGCTTGTCTACAACTGGACTTCGAAGTAACATCTGCAATTCTATTTATATTTTACATAATTTACTATCTGTATGTATTCTCTTAAATTTTGTAAATTAATAATAGTGCGTAATATTATTTACATAGCAGACTTTCTGGATATAATGTGTTATAATTAATTTGTCTAAATGCATATATGAATGTTTATCGTTTTAATTAATGTAGAATTTAGTTATATTGTATTGGACTAGCAATCTGTGTGACGTGCCTTTTTATGATAACATTGATATTTGATAGATCGTATTGTGTTTTAAATTATACATTTAAGTTAGTGAAATTACTATTTCATTATCTTTGTTTCAGTATCGTTGATACGTCAGTATAACTCGTGCAATTGTGTATGGTACATTATTAATTAAAAAAATTCTTTTCCCAACATTATTTTGTCCGTTTTTAAACAAAACTGGTGCAATTATATTAAATATATATTTTGATATCTCGTTGGAAATGCTGCATAATATTATGTGAATGTGTTCATAGCCAATTTTATTAAATAAAATGAATTTATCTTTTAGGTGCTTAGGCTTTGTGCTCTTCTAATTTCAATAAAATTATTTAACACAATTTAATCGATTTACTTTAATGACAAATATTCTTAGTTTTCCATCTGTAATATTTTTATCTTTTGAAAATACAAAATCTTTTGATATCCTATTTTTGAAACAGTGTTTTTTTTAAACTTATTTACTAAATATAACAATAACTCATTATTTATACTTTAATTTCTTGTCAATTGTCAGTTGTTTCTAAATTGTATACATAGATACATTTTTAATTACTGATATACAATGTAGTATACTATTGTCCATAGAGTGCACATGTGTATACTCTATGCTATTGTCTATAATTATA
>JAYRBW010124968.1:0-16630 GCA_036023295.1 Invenusta paracnida | reverse complement strand
GGCAAAAAGGTCTTCAGCTAAAGGAAAGCATGTCTCCAAATTTGACCAGTGAAACTTTGAAAAAAATGAGGAATGAGGATACTTTTGATAATTTCTAGGATACCGTTCTACTGAAAGCAGAAAAAATTTATTTTGTTGAAAAACCCTGTCTGCCAAGAAAGTGGAGAGTACCAAAAAAGATTGAAGTAGGGAGTGGCCCTTTGTGGTATTCAGAAACACCCAGAGATTATTAGAGATGCATATATTTTGAGGCATTGAATCTCATCATATCAGTAATCTCTCATTGCTTTGATCAGTCAAGTTTCAAACCTTGCTTAAATTTTGAAAATTTACTTATAAAAGTCATCCACTCTGAAGATGTTGAACAAGAGCTTGCATGTTAATGTGAATTACAATGATGAAATAGACATTACTTCTTTGAACTCTCAGCTGCAGACATTCAAAGTGCTGATGAGGGTGTGCAAAAAAATGTGTTGTTTCCATGACATACAACTATTTGCAAATTGAGTGACACTGAAAGATGGCTAGTCAAAGAAGTTGTTGTTATATATATGTAAATTAATTGCTGTAAATCCATGTAGTTCTGCATCGGCACAAAGAACATTTTCAAGTGCTAGATGCCTCAAGACATGGTTATGGTCTACCATGACCCAATGTCAATTTTATTAACAATATTGCCATTATAGAGATTCACAAAAACAGGACTGACCAATTATGGCTTGTGGAGGTTGGTAATGAATTTGTTAACAACGTTCTTGGGCAGACAAGCAAAATTTGGAGTGTTCAAAGATTCCGATTTCAATTGTATTTAATAAAGTAACATTGTTAAAACATTTACTTAAACAGATTCTTTAATATCACAATACATATTTTGTATTTAATTATGTAAATTTGAACAAATAACTTTCAATTATTGTATAGCTATACATATACCTGAATTAACTGACTTGAGTAGATTATTACCTACTAAATTAGTAATATAAGAAATTATGTAGTTAGGAATGTATTTATAATTATTTATGCTAAACACTATATTTTCGAAATTCACATATTGGTGTGATTAGGTATATACACATTTATTGCAGAAATATTATCATTTGAATTAAATTAATTGTCCAACATTGGTTTATATTATACATTTGGTTTCTAATATACCTACATTTATTTGTGTCATTGAGAGAGTTTTAAGATGTTCCATTCAATATATTTGACATATATACTAAGTCATTTTTTTATCAAAATTTCAAACTGATAAAAATTTATGTATGGGTGGAGGGGGAGCAAAAATGAAAAAGTTCCCCCCACAGCCAATTTTGCTCCACTGTCCCTGTATAGTGTTACTGGATGTTGGTAGATGACTATTTCACTTTCACTTCAGGATTACTGGGATGTTAATATAGTCAGCTTACACTGTACATACCAATAGGAGCTTTGATGCTATTAGTATGTATGTACCAATAATATTCTACACTATTGAAACCATTAAATAATTAGGTACTATTGGTATATATGTACCAATAGACACTGAGTTTGTTACAACTTATAGTAATACCATTAGCATTGCTGTCTAATGTCAATGACTGATATGATTTAAATTGTCTTACTTTAAACTTTATGTTATGTTTTTGATTTAGAAAATAATATAACAACAATTTCATATATATACATAAGTGATTGATATTCCATTTTCTTGGTATCAGTAAAATACACAAGAAGGGGCTTGCACAATCTTAAGATCTTAAAATATACAATAATAAATATTTTCATAAATAATTTCCATTAATTTGTTGTATATTCAACCTAATAAATTAATTATTATTAGATCACTTTTTCATGCTTTTTTAGGCTTAATATTAAATCTGACTTTTGTTTTTATAAGTCTCTGTTATTGTTTGATATAAGATAACTTTTTTCATTTAATTGATTACAAAATAGAAAATATACCTTAAATAATGAAAGACCATTAAATTTATTATCATATAATTTTTTTCTAAATTTTATCATCTATAGTTCAAATTTATTACAAACATTTTCAATCAGTATATTGCCTGCAACATCAACACAATTGAAGCTGTATATGCAACCATAGCATGGAATAACACCATAACAGTACAAAGTAAGCCACCCCATTGTAAGATGTCCAGCTCTGAGCAGAGTTGGATTATGTAATAGTTGTGTGTATAGGATGACTAAGTTTGTCTTTCTACACCCATGCTACACCCTATAATGCATCATTTTTGCATGTCTGTGCCTTATTTGGGCTTTCAGGCACTTTCCTGGTTAGATGGTTACATGTCTCTCCTCTTATTACAGCACATCTCCCTCTTAATGTTAATAGGCTGAGTTTAACAGTTAAATCATTGATGATAAAGTTTTATATATAAACCAATTAATATTTATAGCTTTCAAACTTAAATTTTTTGTTATTGCTTGCATTTATTTGCTCACTATGGTGCTCAGCTATGACTAACATCTTCAAATTGTCACCTTGAAGGAGGCTGATTAAACCTTAAGGTAACTTGCTGCCCAATTTCGTGTTCATCCAAACATAAATTCTGACTTAGTCAAAAGTATCAAGAAACTGGTACACTAAACAACTGTGCAGGTCAATAATGAAAGATAAAATTAACAAAATGGCAGGATAGAGCTCTTTTAAGATTGTCTTCCCAGAATCCTTGGGCTAGGAGCAAGGCCTTAGCAGTTCCTAGAACTGGTTAAGTAGAGACCAGTTCTAGCACCATATGGTCAAGGTTGTATCAGGCAGGCCATTTTTCTTAAATTGCTCCTAAGAAGCCTCTTTTGACAGCAAGACATTGAGTCAGATGAATTCAATGGGCCAGAGACTATGTCAACTGAACACCTGAGCGGTCATAAAGGGTTCTTTTCAGTGACAAAACACTTGTCTACCTTGTCCATACCTTTCATCCATATCTTACTTGCTTCAATGCCTTGTTGCTGTCCATAAGTGATCCAGTGATACCATTGACTATTGAGCACCTTTCCCACTTGTATACCCCAATCCCACTTAAGAAAATGAGGGCTACCACATATTGATTGATTCTACTTCATAGTCTAATATGTTAAATAAAACAAAGGACAAATTGTACAACATATATTAATTTTCAAAAATGGTATTTTATAAAAATAAATTTATGAATAAAGCTTGTGTTGGTTTATTTCTTGCAGCCCTGTATATTTATATTAAATAAAGCATGTTTATAGGGTTTGTATATTAAAACATGCTTGATATATTTTGTAAAAATAACATTTAATTACCTGTATTATTCGAAAACATAAAATAGTAAGTATTATATTACCACAGTTTAAAAATGTATCCAGGGAGGGGGCCAAAAATATTAATTATATTTATATAGAAAAGAAGTTAGATGATGGACAAAGATAGTATTATAAATATTTTGAATACACTGATATCGCAAAAGTTTGGACAGGGTTTCATGAACCATGCATTCAGGATTAGAAATACATTCAGCTTTAAAGGTTTCTTTGTGTTGTTCCACAAATCAGGTGTCACATTTTTAAGATGACCATGAACAAAATATTCCTTTTGAATTCATAACATTGAGAAACAAAATTGGTTTTTGAACTTTAATATCAAGTAATGATGAATAAAAAATAATGATCAAAATACTACTATTTCTTTAGAGTTTGAACTTTTATAGTATTTGCTTAGCATCATTGATATTTGTATGTTTGTGGAAAATAAACATTGATATTATTTCCTTCAGAAAATACACCAGCTGAAATCTGAATATTATAGTAATTTTCAGATGAATCAGTCAACCAGCCTGTGTGCTTATCTGACTGCCTATATCAAATCACTAGATGTGCAATACATTATTTTTTACAAAAGGCTTGTATATTGGTATATAAAGGCTTGTATATTTCTCTAGAATCTAATATTTATACTCTGCCATTATAAAACCAAAGGATAAAATTATGCATAAAATTTCTTTCTTTGTTTCATTATAAATATTTTCTTTATAGTCATCTTTTCTTAACTTTGACTGATTTGACAGAAACAATCTAATACCATTTATATTACATGATCATCAACATGATGCAAACAATATAAATTTTCTATGAACATCAAACTAAAAACTTATACATATTCTGATACAAAGTCTAAATTGAATTATTCAAAGTGTGACACTTGCTCAGTAAAGCATAATATATGTATACATATTTGTGGTTTCATACACAAGGATGAGCAAAATTACTACATTCAACTACTTCCTTCAATAATTTGTTGTCAATATATTTTATTTTGTCCAATATATAATATTTCCATTTGGATTTTCCAATTATAATAAAAAATATATAATTTTTTAGCTATGACCTTCAATAAAGAAGTGAAGCTTGGTCATATTTCAAATATTCTGTACACCATAGAATAGATAGCTAGAATAATTTTACACATTGCTTTAATGTTTTTTGGCTAGCAATTCTTTGTGTGTTCTTAAAACATTTTCAGTAATAGTATTTATTTTCTTTTGCATTTCTAGTCTATCATTTTGAGAACCATCTCGACTCTTGGACAGAGCTCCTCCAAATTGCTGAGGTGTTTCTTAAAATAATTTTTGAATTAATAAAAACCAAATGAATGTCCTTGAAACAACAATAAAAGTGGATTTAAAACCGTGCATATTGTTCAGTTATTTTGTTAATACTGAAATTCTAGAAAATTGTTTCATATTTATATAATTATTTTCAAGTTGGACGAGCTCCTCATTTCAAGTTAGAATGATTTTCACATTTCATTCTATATATCTTACCATCTTTTTTAGATATCTTTGGCTTTTATTTTTGCATGCCTGTCACATTATTCACTATATTGTGAATAAACGTTTTTAGTTATTTTTAGTCTGTTAGTGTCATGGAAGGGGCACTAGTAAATAAGTTCAAAGTGAACAAAAATAAAAGTAATACTTTGGGGATATTTAAAACAAAAAACACTTGGTTATACAAACAAACAGGAATATATTGAAATCATGGGCACCATTATAAAAAGTTTGATATGAATATACATTTGATATATCCATATGAAGTATTATTACACAAATTATGAATTTTTAATTGCATTACATACATATTTGTGTATTCTGTAATTAACACCATAATTACAGGTAAACAGATTTAAAATCCAGTACACAGGATAAATAAAATTAACTTCAAAGCCTTAAACTTATAGGTTTAAAACATATTTAAAAGTCCATGCATAGGTAGGTACTAGAAATAGAATAAATGAAATTCTGAGAGAAGATGGAAAATCAATTGTCTTCATAATGAACGACCATATACACACGCCTGACTGCTTAATATGGCAGTAAGAACTAAGTTGCTAATCAAAACATTGAATGGGTTATCACTATTTTAAAGATTTCATTGATGTCTATCGATGTATACACTGTCTGTGATAAATTCAAATTAGGGTCCAAGAATTTATTTAGAAATATCTGCTTTTGATATAAAGGTGTTCAATGTATCTAGATATTGTACAATGCCTTTAGTATATTATTTTGCAAGGACTTATAAATTTTGATAAAACCGAGTTTTTTATTTAAGCGTTTTTGATATAGTGTTTGACTGTGTAATACATAGTGATAATAATAGACATTTTCTGTGCATCAAATGTAAGGGAATTTTACCTAGAGTAAATTGGCTAAAAGGGACATCAATAGATCAAAAATTGTACTCACAGTGCATCTATATATATGTATATAGGCAGGTCTTTTTCCTTGTTTTTACCATTTTCTCAATTGAAAAACAACATTTGCTTTAAATATTGTGACTTTTTACTTCATGCAGACGGCTGAAATGACGACTGAAGGCAATATGAACAACTTGGATGTTAATGACAGTAAGCTACTGCAATGAATAAAATAAATATAATACATATGCTTAAAGTGATTTAATGTAAGCAAGTTATTCTTGTAATATTCTTGTTTACATTTAGATTTTTATACATTTAATGTCATACCTAATGTTTCTTATTCTAAAGTTAAATATAATACAAAATAAAGTGTCTAGAAAATTTCATTTAATATTGCTACTAGCATCCAAATAATAATAATAGTTTAGGTATATATGAAGCTTGGTGTATTGTTTTAATCAAAACTTTTAAAGCATTGTGAGCTTATTTTTAAAGCCAAGTATGATTAATTTTACTGACACTTTTATTTAATCACGAAAATAGTATGTTGTTAATATGAAGATGACGAAATTGTTTTTTTATAGTTTTCGTGTTACTAACAAAGTAATTAATATATATGTATGTATATTACTATATAAAAATAAGTAAATAATTTTAGCATAATCAGTCATTTTATTATTACATTATTTACAAATTTCCCACTTTTTTAAATGATAGCAATCATATTTTCATTGTCACAAAATTCACATTTAGAAGTTTTTGCATCATAGATAAAGTTCTCAGTTATCAAATGTAGTCATTTCAATTAACTATTTAATTAACCTTTACTTTAAAATTTGCTTTCTTTTTGTAATATGCATGTAAGCCATACACATTTTCTTTCATTTTGTAAATTGGCAGATAATAATAATATGTTCTATATATATACATGCCAATATAATTGAACATTTTTGTATATATTTTAGGTAGCAAAACAGTATCAGAATTTTATTTGTACCATCAATTGTAGATATATGCAACCTTTTTAAACATATATATTGTACACAACTCAAATGTATATTTTTTTTAGTTTTTAGGGCTACAATAGTGACATTTAAGAAATGATAGATTATTCTAAAAATCCTTCAAAGTATTAATTTTATACTGGATATTATAAAGTATTTAATCATATATCTTTTGAGGTACAGCTTGTTTTGAAGCCACACAAGCTCAACAGGATGCTATTGAAAGGGAGGTAAGATTTGCACCCTGTCTTTTTCTTTGCTATGTTTCCCTTCTCTTTCCTAAAATATCCATCGGATATTATATAACATTTAGCTCTTAAACTAACTTATTATATACATGTATTATGTTAAATATATTCCTTTTTTGTATTATTATTCCATTTCATTAAATAATTACTCTATGAAATACAAGATAACTATTTTGTATCGCATTTAGTTTAAAATTATACATATTCCTTTTGTAGTCACTATGTAAGAAAACATCCCTAAAAATATTTTTATTGCATTATTTAAAAAATCCAAATGACCTCTTTTATTTATTAATTTAAATGAATTAAATAAATTCGGTAATTTTAGACAAATTATTATTGCAGCATATAATAGTGCGAAATAAGACCTATCGTGTTTTAGCATCAATTAGCCAGATCGTTTTGTGATGTCAATTAACATTCTAATGTGCTCTTGTTTTCTTTAACAACATAATAGATCAAAGCTACTCAGGCATTGATTACTCCACCTCTGGATTTAACTACATTGGAGGATGACTTTAAGGATCACGAAATCTATCTCAGCAAACTTGAGGTTTGTAAATGGAAATTAGTCCATATTATTTCCTATAAGTTTTATATATTTTTAATTAATCGTAATAATTTATTAGGACTAAATTGTTTGTTTAATCAAATAAACTTATTAAGGTCTGTCGTATACATAAACGTTTAACCAAAAAATGACAAAAAATAATATAATGTATGTACTTGATTACTTTTTCTTCTAACTTGCTCTTTTTCTGTATCGTACCATCGTTGTATCTCTTGATTTTCTGTCATACAGGAGTTGAAGAAGAAATACTCCAAAATTAGGCGCCTCCGTCGTGATGGCAACTGTTTCTATCGGGCCTTCGGTTTCGCATATTTGGAGCATCTACTTCTTACAAAAAACAAACACGCTTCTCAAGAGTAAGCTAGTCATATTTCAATGAGAAGATGATAGTTAATGATATTTAAATTACTTAATGAATGCTACTTATTATTATAATATAATTATGATTTAATTATACTTGTTTATGGGGTAATAACAAGAAATTATATTTCATACATATTATACAAAACGATATGTTTATTCATTTTACATTGACATATTATTGACATAATATGTATATATACAATGCGCGTTAAAATGAATGGGAAAATTTGAATTCAGCAGCTTAAACGTCTATACAGCTAGATGTCTAGACTTTTAAAACAAATATTGACGAATAATACATCGTCAGGTAAATCATAATTGAAGGATCAATGTTAACCATAATTATTGAATAAATAGGAAGTAATGATTTGTGCTAAAAATAAAATTGTTTTCATTTCTCCATTCTGTTTGGCACGTTGTGCAGACTGTTTGTGAAAATATTAATGTATGTGATTATATTTTACTAGCTTGTTCATACACATGCTTGACATATGTGTGTACAATATTATTTACCACAGGCACAACTGTTTTTGGTAATAAATTGGATATTTTTTAATAGTCAGACGTTTTTAGAAACTATCTTGATGACATTTAATTTAAGTAGTCACATACAATAGAATATGATAGATATAATGTAGATGCATGTTTCACTGTTTCCCCACTTTGAACTATACTATCTTTCACTGCAGACTGAAGCGACTTTGTACAGAATACAAGGAATTTCTGATTGCTCTTGGCTACACTCAGTTTACCGTTGATGATTTCCACGAGCAGGTGAGAACTTGATGACCAAAACTGAAATATAATATAAAAGCCGAAAGGATTAGTGACTGTTCGTGTTACATAGGGGGGGGTTGCTATTACAAAATAAAGCATAGCATTATCCATGTCACTAATTGCTTAGATTCTCCTATCTTTCCTCCCGTTCGTAGTTCATTGCACTGATCGAAAGCGTGGAGGTCGAGGGCAGCCTTTTGGTCGACCTGGAAGCAGCCTTCAACGAACAAGGACAGTCCGATTACTATGTCGTCTTCTTGCGCCTTCTCGTGTCTAGTTCGCTCCAGAAGAATGAGGACACCTACAAACCTTTCATTGACGAGGGTCTCACAATGCGCCAGTTCTGTGAAACGGTCAGTAAGCTTTGAAACTTTGCTCCTATAATTTAGACTCATGTATTTTTTTAATTCGATGTTTTTAAACGGAGTGTATTTTGTTTGCTTTTTAATTTGCCTAATTTTTGTCATCTGATTAATAAAGAAAGTAAAAGATATTCGTTAGTAGTATACCAAAATTGAAATATAATTAGTTACATAATTCAACAATTACCTATTAATTATTTTATTGTGTATGGTAAAAAACATATATAATGCTTTTCTGTTATATCCGTCAGTTATTATGTGCATATTTTAATGTTACTATTATTATTGAATACGAACCAAAAAGCTACCAGTATAAATATATGCCCTTAAGTTCAGAATTACACGCATTCGAAATGAGACCAGTTTTCCAATCAGAAGTTTGTATTTTCCCTGGAAATTCACATAATTCAAAAAGGAAACAGCTACAAAGCATGCTTGAATTTGAAACTATTTTAATCTTTGTTGTTTGTAGATACCTAATACGTTATTTATTTGACTTTTTGCTCTTGAAAATACCCCGAATTAGGCTAAAAATAGGAGGATTTTTTAGACGGTATAATTTTGTCAGCCGAATTCATTTGCTTGTTGCATATATTATCTTAACGTTTGATTTATATAATATTATTAAATCTGAAGACAGTTTTATTATTTATAATTATTTAATAACTGGATTCATTGGTATTTTATATGTTACCCATATTTGTATAGTTTATGTTCAATGAATAATTACCACAGAGTAGTAATAGGCCGAATTTTAACTCTTATTGATTTCATATGTATCCGTTGTACATTTTATCGCCATAAAATCGTTTTGTTTCAATACAATTTATGTAAATTAGGTTTCTATAAAGTAGTATAAAATATTCATTGCAAATTATTTTGAAGACCGTTTTATTAACTAATCTGTTTAATAGATTTTAAAGTTTAAAAGAATATTTTATTTAAGGCTTTTAGGTATCTCTAGGTTATAGTAGTATCGATGAAATCAATATCATTAGCGTTGAAACTCTATCTATCATCACTCTGCGTGAATAAAATGAGGCTTTGTCTCGCCAATTATCCAGGAGGTGGAGCCCGTATGCCACGAATCAGACAACATTCACATAATGGCGCTGAGTGAAGCTCTCCAGGTGACCCTCTGTATCGAGAATTGTCAACTCTCAGGACCGCTCAATACGATCCACTTTCCAGACCAGCATGATTCTTCATCTTCGACCCCTTCATCGCCCCCTCCCGTCACACTTCTCTATCGCCCAGGCCATTATGACATCCTTTATAAATGATCTGAACTCTCGCCACACCAACCGACTTTCATGTTTATATGTACTACAGAATACTGAATACGTTTATTATTCCTATATAATATGTTTTGTATGACTCGCACCTGGCTGAATGAATCTATTTGTTGATCATTTTGTTGTATATTATGAGTGTTTTCTGTTTTATCTATCTATCTGTTTGTTTATTTGGTAAAGTTTAATCCACTATAAATAACCAATTTTACAAATAATAAGTTCTTTATTTTTTGCTAGCACCATATTATCTGAATTAAGTGTGCATACATATAATATACTCTATTTTTTTACAGAATAGAAATGTTCAGTAAAATCAGATTTTAATAATTCTTTTGTTTTTGAATTCGTTTTCAACGGATAAATGGCTTATATAGCATATACCTAAACTTCCACTTAGAAACAATTTTCAGGTCATTAGGAGCTAGACTGGGCACATTTTTGATAACATTTTGAACAAAGAATTGTTGGAAGGCACGAGTTTCTCAAAATGCTAGTTAAAAGTATGATTTTTAAGGAATATACGATAGATAAAAAATCTCGTTCATAAAATATTTCAATCTAGTTGAGTAGCAAAATTATTCCAATAATCAATAATAACAATTCATGACTACCTCATCGTTTTACGTATTTAAAAAAATTCTATAAAATTAAAGTTATACAATTTTATACAATAATTAAAGATTTTGTACAAAAATTTGTTTGGATGGTGCAGCTTGTTTATACAGCATTTATATATATTACAGGTATGATCAATTAAATTGACACATTTATAATTTTTCAGCAGTGTATACCTACACATTTTTATATTAAACAATAGTTAATTCTTGTTCGCGCGAGACGAAGTCTTTGCATCACAGATTACAGTTCAAAATATAAACACGAAAATCACAACATGAAATGTTAAAAGTTATATTTTTAAGAATGGAAAAATCTTATTATTGGAATTATTGCAAAAATATTATAATATATTTTTAATGACTTGAAATCCAATTGGATAATATACCGTATAAATTACTCACAATATTTCACATTCTGAATTATATTACTGAATTTGGCATAATTAGGACACAGTCATGTATTAATAGGTTTTTTGCAAATTTGAAAAATATTTTTGTGTAAGCCAAAATCAAATGTAGTGAAATAACTACACCACATCAATTCCTGCATGAACATAACTCAATGGGAGTGACCAAACAAAGATCTAAAGAATGATTAGTAGGTATCTTTGAACGCAACTCACCGTAATATTATTAACTGAAGGAACTGATTTACTGTGTGATTAGAAATGTGAACACAATGTTCAGAATTCTGTGTCATTTAGGCAATTCCCGTCTACATTTTATTCAATGCGTCATCTACAAATGCTATCAACAGGATTACATTAAGAGAGAAGAATAACAACAAAAACCTGAACGATATACGGTAAGTTTATAAATATTAAATACACAAACCTTATAAAGATAAGCACAACTGTCTAAATTTATTTATTGAATTGGACAAACGAAACAGTCTGGTGAAGCCGACAGGTCAGACTATACATATATATATAAGCAATTAAATAGTTCAGCTGAATAGCTGTGGCTGTTGGAATGTATAAGGTATAATAAAAATAAATAATAATTTTCGTTAATTTTATATTACGCTAACTGTTTATCATAGTTATTTTAAATTGAAAACAATTCTTATAAGAAATTGATGACCTAGTGAAATTGTCTATCATATAGTTTTTTAAATGCAAATGGAAAACAATTACAATAAGAAATTGATGACCTAGTGAAATTGTCTATCATATATAGTTATTTTAAATGGAAATGGAAAACAATTATTATAAGAATTGATGACCCATAGTGACCAATAGTGAATAGTATAATGATCAATAGTGACTTGCTATTATTTATTTGAAACTAAAAGTAATATACAGGGTGGGGCAAAAGTTACCATACTATTGAATACATCAGAAAATTGTAATTGCAAAAGTAATGTAACACTATGTATATCATTTTACTACTGCCAGGTTTATTCAGCGTTGGGTTATCGAAATTCTTTTTAGATTTGAAGTTTCCAAATCATTTTTTTAAATTGAATTTGAACAGCGTTGCAGGTGTATTATCTATACAGGTGTATACCTGAGACGCAAAATTGAAGAGGTTTTTTTACAACAGCAAGCTTGACCTATTGCAAAAGGTATGCAGAAGTGTTGTAGATCGCTGCCAATGTGTGTGTCAAAGTGTCAATACAGATGGACAACAATTTGAGTATTTAAAATGATATACATATGTGTTACATTACTTTTGCAATTATAAATACTCCTATGGGTAACTTTTAGTTTTTAATTTTCTGATGTATTCAATAGTATGGTAACTTAGTTTTGCCCCACCCTGTGAGACAAGGGTGGGAAGAAATTTACGTAAGAAATAAATTATCTAGAATGACAAATATTAAAATTAATAAACCAATTTTAAACAACAAATTTGTATTTTATTCACGTTGGTTTCTGTTTGTGAATTTTTATTCTATCCTTTCGATAGACAAAAATTATTAAAGTAATTCTTAAAGGTGTAATTTTAAATATATTTTATCTATTTAAAAAATAATACGTACATTTATATAGTATAGGCATTATGTCATAGTATTTATTAATATAGTACTTATATTCCTATTAGCATTATATAAGATAATTTATTATTTATAGTGGATCTCTTCAGATAATAACAACAAGCACATTTTATTGCATGTGAAGCTTCTACGCAAGTTAAGCAAACATAAATCCTTCATTACACTTTCTTGATTTAGGGACTTATATTTATTAGAAGAGAAATTCAACTGCGCGGCGGTATACTGAAGATGTCACGTTAATTAGTCCACGATACATCAATATCGATCAAGATTAAAATGCTTGATATGTAGTTGGACGAAGGCGAATGTGCAAAATGTATGACAGTACACTAATTATTATAAATTGATTCATCCATTTTGAGCGGGATTTTCTTATTTTACGTTAAAGAGTTAGTTTCATTTTATATTGAAATAACCTTCTAATTATAAACAATGAACGACGTCTAGGTTTATCGTGGTAATGAATATTATTTATATTGGAAATATATAAGGGTTGTACATCTATTTACTAATGTGTATAATACAGTTATTATATAACATTAAAAAAAAAAGTGTATAGTTAATATTATGCATTTGATACTACAGTCATGATTAAAAGTTTGGAACCTTTTTAGAAAATTTCTATACTTTACATATTAAACTTAACATTTTAAAAGCTATACAATAAAGTCAAAACTGAAGTAGTATAGCATATTTATATATTTGATTATATATACAACTTATATTTACTTATATGAATTTTATGTTTAATATGTAAAATGTAGGGATTTTCCTAAAATGTTCCAAACTTTTGATCATGACTGTATATATACTTCAGCTATTATCGGTTTGGTGACAACATGTGCAAAACGTGAAACGAAACCAAGTAAGCAAAGATCTTGTTGATATTTATTGAAAACGTTAAACTTTAATTACGACATAAAACGTATTTACTATTTAGTGTAAACTGTAAAATTATACTTTATGTTTTCTTTATTCTCTAGCCTTAAGTTGTCAACGATACAACATATTATTTCCTATATTTTTTTCCTATAATTTTATTGTGACATTTACTTTGTATATATATATATAATTAATATGTATATATTTCGATTATCTATAAAAAACATATACTTTTACGTTATATACCTATTGACTTCTTGGGGATTATCAATCGCATAGATAAATTATTTATTTCTTAATTAATATATCTTCATTTTATAAATATTATTCTATAGAAGGACTCTATAGTGGTATAAATAGAGTGTTTTTAATTCTATTTTCAGCAAAACTTCCTATTTTACAACCGAAAAAGAATATACAATGTACACAATGCACACATGAGCGGGGATGTTACAAATTTAATCATTATGCCGTTATGTGTGATGGTTACTGCAAGACCGATGTGTGTTATATTTACACTCATGCTCACTTACCTATATTCTAGGGGTGTTTTCCTTGTATAAAGTATCTTATTAAAAATGTATAACAAAAGGCTTATAGTTTACACGCCATATAGCATTGTTAATCTGGGCAAACGCAATTTAATTAAGATGAGACATTATAATACACATATCATATTTTCCGTGTGTTCAATATGCAATCTTACTATTGTACTTACTAATAAAGAAATTTTTATAAAAGTATGAACACTATTGTGTCTGTATTGTGTCTGAAATTAAATTAATTTCTGCGTATAATATATACATATTCTTAAAAAGAGATCTTTGAATTCATAGAAAATTATTAAACAGTTCTGAATTTTGCATTATTACTAAAATTACACGTTCTGCAAAAGTCAAATTGATCTATTATTATTTATAATTTCGTATTGACTTATATAAGAAAAGCAGATTGACTATACTATTTATTTTCACTGCACCTCATTTGCTGTGTCTAGCAAATTTTATATTATTTTGTAATTAAATCTATATTGTCATTTTCTGGCTGATTCTTCAAATTGTAGACACGACACGGATGGTCTTTTGAAAAGAGTTGTGTAGCGGAGTGTGATCCGAATGCTTCAAATACCGAGTGCTGCAACACGGATTTCTGCAACTATCACTTTACCTTCCCCGAAGACCGAGCTACTGCGGGATATTCTTTACCACACAGATACAAGCTGTCATATTTAATTTGCTTGGGGATAATTCACTACCTTGTTCTAGCCCACTTGACATTATGATATATACGAGTACTTTTTAAACATTTGTAATAATAAGATTATTAGTAAATGATTATAATGTGTCCTAGTATGTCCTAGAAATATCGAAATAATATGTCGCTATATTAGAATAATGTATTTTTGGACTTTCTAAAAAATTATGTCAAGTAAGCATTAGCCTTCAAAGTTAAGGAATCGATAAAGTAAAAATTTCCAGTTAATCTAAATTAAATGTTAGTTTGTTCCTACATAAATTATATATCGCGAACAACGTAAATATACATACATATCATGAACGTTTAAAGTTTAATCATAATCCGTTATCCTCGATATATAGATTTTTAATGGGTAGAGTATACTGGATGTTATAGCAAATCATGGTTATATATGTACTTTATTATAGTTCATATGATATAATATCAATTCTTATTATATTAATAAATTTACCATATAAGTATTCATAAGTATGATTTATAATTTAGAATGAAGCATGCGACTACCTAAATTTCGTCAAATTGTGGTACTAATGTAGCGGAAGTGCACACTAACCTTAAACGCAACTATGCGTATAACAGTGTTTATGCAAGTTCTAAACAATAATATATTATATATATTATTCTTTAGAACTTGCATATAGAATAGTTAGATTATATTTACAAGACTCTAATTAATATATCACTTGCACGATTAATTAAATAGAATATTTTTCTTATTATAGCTTGAAAAGTACCGATATAATAGAAGTAACAGTTTTGTTTCTCGAGAATAAATTCCTATAATTTTGCTTCAATGTCAGCTATTTACAACAACATACGTTTAAGGGGTCATTCTCATTTAAAAATAAAATTTCAGAGGATTTTTTTTCATGAGTAATTTAAATTTAGGATATTATAAACAATAATTATATATATGTGTAGTAGAATGCAGATTTGAAGAATTAGCATCTGCGCTATTTATTTCCTCTGCTGATCCCCTAAATTTAGCTGTTGTATGATGCATTTTATAAAATAATATTAGGTGGATCAGATTAGTTCCATATTTCAGATATTTATATTTCATTTTACACACCTGTAATTGTTCTTGTAGAAAATTTTTTTAGAAAGGAAAAAATGACATAATATTATATACATATTTATAAAATTTTAATCATAAGATTACCTAAAAAGTCCCCCAAAACCGCATTTCACCTCTTTTTATATTCATAATTCTTTTAAATATTACGTAATACTTTAATTGCGTTATATATTAACTTACTGTGTAATAAATCGCAAAAAGTTAGTAATTTAAACGTATTCATAAATTCGTAAGACACTTTTATCATAGATAGGAAACCCTTTTAACCATCATACAAAAACGTCACTATTGTCTAATTTAATGCGAAATATATTGGATGTATTAAGTGATGAATTAAATACATTTCAAAAGTTTTGGATAAACGTATAAATATAGGTGTCAGCCTATTTCGCAGAATCCTATTTCGCATAATCCCATTTCGCATAATCCCATTTTGCAGAATCTTACTTCGCAGAACAGATAAAAGAAAACATTGTAAGGTACTATTTCGCAGAATTTAAATTGTA
>JAYRBW010124957.1:0-16631 GCA_036023295.1 Invenusta paracnida | reverse complement strand
AGAGGAGAGGAGAGGAGAGGAGAGGAGAGGAGAAGAGAGAGGAGAGAGGTGAGAGAGGAGAGGAGAGAGAAGGAAAGAGATGGGACGATAGCCAACCCCTAAAACACTGAACACAGGCAATAGTTGGTCTTAAATAATCTAAAAAATCAAATACAAATTAAAAATAGCCAAAGTTATTTTCAATATAAATTATTCATCCAGGCAAAATATAATTGAACTACAAATAATTTAATTATAAAATATAATAAAACTGATCACATTTATTTGTGATAATAAATGGATACTAAAGTTGTTGCTATAATTCTATATACCTAGCTACAATTCATCATAGGATTTTAATTACATTTTTGTTGGGGATTGACCTTTCAAATTTGGTTGCGTCAATAAACAGTGTCAATAAAAAGAAAAAATCAACATTAATGTTTGGCTGGTGATCCCCAATAGAATCATTAAAAATCTACTCTTAGTCGTACATATACAATTAATAATACAAAACAAAAGCATAAAATTCTAAAGTAATTAACGTATTCTTTTATAGAGGTTAGCGCGTCTATAGTTATAAAATCTGAAAGGTCAACATTTATTTATATCAATTATATATTTTACTTCAGCTTAAAAATAACACACATTTAATAAACCTATAATACATTAAATTTATATTTGACTATTAAACAAAATGGAGAAATATCGAAACAGTTGAAATACATGTTTATTAGAAGGATTACTGGTTGCAGGTTTACAAATTATTGCAATTTACTTAGTGCATATATGAATATTATGCATGTTATAAGGCGCATGGCACATTATATAAGGTTATATACATGGCACAACAAATAAGGTCTAATATTACAGAAATCAATGTATAAACAAGTTACTGACTTTCCACCTCCATAAATAATGTACTCGTGTATTTAAGAGCTATAATTATGCTCTAACGTAGACTTAGATCGATAAGACAGCCCAATAGGTCACATCCATCATAGCCACGGGATTATATCTTCTGTCCAATCTCGTATTCATTCTAATCTATTGAACCACACCTATCTAGCGTCAGTCTCTGTAACATAAGGCAAACTTCTATTTTCTGTACATTACGTATAGAGATGAAACAAATTTACTTTCTGAATGCGCCAGAATTATTCAGTTATACTAGATATTAAAACTGATTCTCGAAATATCCAAACAGCATGCGGAATATTATCTTGATTGCGATAAATAAGTTTAATTGAAATGAAAATGGAAATTTACATTTACATTTCAAATTTGTGGTTACATACTCTCTGTATAAAATGTTGCATGACTAGGAATCACGATCGATCCAAATATTGTTTGGTAAAACTTTTAGTTGTGGTTGATTATAAGGACATTTTGGTGTGGCAAGCGGATATCAAACCAATTACTGCAGATAGTGTAACTAACCGACCAGATGGGTAACTTCCAGTAAGTGCTAAAAGTCATATTTGGAAACATAATTATATATGATCAAAATCAATATGGCGGTCCCAATCATATTTTTTTTTTAATTTTAATGTATATTTTAATGAGAAAATCCGAAATTCTACACGCATTCGGCCATTTTGGATGTTTCCAAACTGTGGTTCTAATTTCTTTGCGAGGTACACCCATCTGATCATTACTACATATAAGAAGTTACAGAGTGTAAGTTGTCGCCTATATCTAAGTCCTGAATAAGAGTGTCAGTGGTGATTAGTTTGAGAGATGCTATAGCTGCGACAATAGTCAAATAACTCCATAAACAATAAAATAACGAAAAATGTGAGATCTTTTTTTGGTTAGTTATGCTAAGCTAAAACTGACCTGAATAGCCTAAATGACTTGATCACTGCCATAAAAATGAGTAAAACAAACTTGAAAAGATCATAAACATGCGTCGATGTATCTTTCATGGAATCGATGAAATTATTTAATATTTAAAGTATAGGTGTGCCCTGCTAAGATAAATAACGAGGTACACTAAAATTGGTTTTCATGTTGTAAATATAAAATGATTTACGAAATATCGTTTATAAAAAGTCTATTTTTACCAATGGAAATAGGTTTAACTCTCTCTCTACACATGCGCCAAGCTTTAAAAGTCAACAATTTCAGCTGCACTGTGAAGCTGCCAACAATATAATGTGGACAAAATAAATCGGCTATAATTCATCATGAAATATTAAATCCCTTCGAAGACACATTGGTCTCTCTGTCTCGTATGACAGCGAGACACTGAAAACTCCGTCTGCGCCAAATTGCCAAACATATAATGCCCAAAAGCGAGCTCCGTCGATGTACTTCATGGTTCATTGATTAATTATTCACAATAATTATTGAAGGGTAGGGATAATCAATTGTGGGATCAAACGGGATAAGTACACCCATCCGTGGGATCAAAAGACCACAATGAAAGATTCGAAGGCCTCCCTTATACAATGGGAAAGATTTTGATCCAATATAATCAGATAAGAGAGAACAAAACAGTCGACTATCATGGTGAAATAGATTATATATTTGAATGGTCTATAAAAAGGTTCAACATATCACATACTAGAATTGAAATACGAATGAAAATGATACGGAGGAGACTTATATGAGGGGTATTCTCCAAAAATAGGTATCCAGCTTCTTTTATAAACAATTATTGTTATCTTGCTACAGGAGTAATAACTAATTCATTTAAATTGCATTTAATGCAGCCTATAAATGTGATTTTCCAAAGCGTTTGTCTAAATCCAAGTAAGGGAAAACAATATAACAAGGAAAGGAACAGTTATCAATCAATAAAATTCAGATCATTTTATTTTATGCATAAATAAGTCTTCTTTTTGGCTATAAAACTATAAACGTTTGTACAATAAATATCCTCAAAAGCGAGGAGCATATTCAGCGCCTTAATTTCTTGCGCAATATCTTGTTAGATAAACAATGCTGATGCGCATTTAAATGTTGCTAAACGTTCAAGCCGCTGCGCTGGAATAATCCGCGCTTTGCATAAACAATTAAACAATAGAGAAATAGAAAACAATAAATCCATTTAACAAGTTTAATTTCTATCCCCCCCCCAATCGATAGGTTCGCCCAGCTGGCTTGACAGTGTGGAGGGGTGCTTTTGACATGTCAAGCTGTCTTGAACTGAATATACATACCTACTATATAGGCTGACAAAAGCAAAGAAAATATATGGGGGAGAATACACACTGACCTGCTGTCGATTATCGGTGGAATAGGGGAGCAATGTGGAGACATGGAACATGATTTCATGACCTTCGTAGACCGTGTAAATGGAGTTATCACCTGTTGTTCCAGCTGGAGAGGAATATAAGAAGAGGAATGAAGGGGAATGCTGAAAGAGTCAATCCGATCTTTAAAAATAATTATATTTCTTGAATTTTGCTGTATTGTTTTAAAGAAAGAGCAATTTAGAATCTGATCAAAAGGAACTTATATTCTATATATATCTATCTTTGTTATAGTTCAAAGTATGAGTTCCTAAATAGCCACAACAATTTTAAAATAACGTAAACGTTTAACTACTCCATCATTGAAGTGCACTGACGAAGGAACTTTTCTATTCTTATCAAATGACAGCTATTTATAGCAAAGTGCACTACATTGGTATGACTAAGTAGTAATACTTCAAATAAGTTACCTTTTAATAAACTATTAATTATATATAAGTAGATGTAAAAGTCATTGCCATGGTAACATAGACACTAGGTAATAGGTGACATGTTTCGAGAGTGAGTTAAAATTGTGGAAAAGATATAAATTAATGTTTCTCCACAAATTATTATCTACTAATAAATAATCATAGAAATAGGAGTGATTAGAGGCGAACCAGTCAGCCTAAATTATGTGTAACTTCGTCGACGGAGTAAGACCCGGGCCGACATCGAATCATAATGCTGCACAAAATCACGAGACTCCATAATGGAAACAACTTCAATAAGCTAGTTTAAATTGAATAGTAGCCACAGGTTTTCCATTTACATCTTTGGAAAATGTAAATCTTCAGCTTTTGAATGATATAAAATGTTAGTAAATTTATGACTAGCTAAGGTTCTGTACAGCGGAATCAGGATACATGAGACCCACTTTTGCATACGTTAAAATGCACTAGTCTATAAATAGTTATTGGATTTCCCCGTCCTCGCTAATTAGTCGCTTGCACACAAAATGGCTTGTCCCGTTTATCCTCTGTGCTAATAACAGGAATTCTTGACTCTCGCTTTATTCAGCCGATTTGACTTTTTTATTTTTCGAAAAAAAAATCTATTTTTTTCATTTTAACAGCTGTTATGTCTGTGTATCTAATTATGTACTATTTAATTAGAAGTTGAGCTTCCCTTGGCAGCATTTAAATGAAGTAAAGTGAAATTCTATACCGCAGCAAGTGCTTTTTAATTATTTTTTAATTACTTTTTATTACTATGTACTATTTCATTTCTGTTTTCCGCACTTTTAGCTCACTTATATTGCTTGATAATGAACGAACGAGAGGCTCGCAACATGTCGCCTATTACGCAATACACCAAGCTACACCGGAGACGTATATGGTGGCTTATGTTGACTTCAAGTCAGCCTAAACCATCTCGTTAATTTAATCCGACATCAGGACACCTTACATTGATACGGCGCCCAATGCTGCCAATAGTCTTGCCACCACTTGCGCAACAGACTTTTGACCCAGAATGCGCAAATGTCAGCTGTGCATATATTATGCATAATCGATATTATACCGAGTCTAACAGAACAGCAAATATAATTTTTTTTAATTCTTTAATAAAATTATAAACTCAAATAGATTGTACTCTAATGTATTAATAAACTATATTGAGCCAACATCGTCGAAGCCAATTAAAACACGTTCCACTAAAGCGAACAGGAAACTTACTCTTGTTGTCCAATCCGCCCTTGAAGTGGTCCCAGTTCTTAAGTTCGATATTATCACCAAGGAGACCAATAAATTTGCCGAACGCCTCGCTGCTGAATTCTGCGGAGGAGAATGGCAATTAATTCAAAGAATTTATCGGAATAAATGGACGATATTAATAATGTTATCTAATCAAGGAGTTATTAAACACAGAGATTGTTATAGTAAATGTTAGTAATCGATGAACCAAAACGATATGTTAAATTTAAATAAATTAAATAATTTATTTAAAAATCTCAACTTGACATACACTATATATAGTTACATTATTGCTATATTTTACAGAATTTATTCGGAAAATACAAAAACAGAAGCGAACACAAACTACGTATTTTTCTTTCGAAAACTAGAAAACACGTCGTATTTCCATATAATATATCTAATATAATTTACAAATGAACATAAATGTTTAAGGGGTTGAAAATGTAACCGGTTGTGCAGGAGTTAGATAGAAATAGCTCGCGCTCAAAAAGTCGTACAAAGATTTCAGAATATATCAGTCTATACAAATAAACATGGCAAAATCATGCTCCAATCTTCTCACCCACATTTACCACGCCTTAAAATACATCTCTCACAAAAGATGAAACATATTTTAGTAGTCGATATAGGTCTATATTATAGAACAAAATGAATATATATATATATATATATGAAATACTTTTGAAACAACGGAAGCACAGCCATCGCCTGAATAACAGCAAAATGCTTTTTATTTCCTGGCTTTAGAATACTTTGCATATTTATTTATGAAAGAATTTGAGGATAAATCTTTCCTAGAAACTGAATGATATATACGTAATTTTACAATATAGAAAATGTATATTCTAGAAATCCTCATATTAGAGGCAGTTAACTTGTACACTATATTGAAAGGGCCAGAAAACTTATCAAAATATCCACTTAACAATATTGTTTACTAAATTATAACGTAACATTTATTTAGAACTGGGGAGTGGATATAGAAGCGAAACAACAAAGTTTTCGTATTCCAATCTTCCTAATTCTTTGAAATGATTTTAAAATTAATTTCAAAAACTTCAAAATCACCAGAAACCAATTGAAATTGACTAATAACTAATATACAATATAGAAGGGGAATCTGTTTCTCTCGGTTGGGAAAAAGAGTATCTCCAGAAAATTACGGTTCTTTCTGAATTCTATGCTTTGGAGCAGGTAGTATTTTAGGTTCTCACTCTTCGTTGCCAATACCAAGTTATGTAGGCCTGTTAAGTAAACGTATTTGAGGCAATTCCTGTACTCCTGTCCGTATATATACAACACAACACTGTATTTGACTATATATATCGTTTGGCGCCTATAACCTTAAGCTCTCTTCTAGTATGTTAAGTATCCATTTCTTTCTCAGGAAGCGTGTGCATATTTTTAGTAAATTATTTTCTTACTATAAAAAACCTAAATATACATGCCTCGGGTCGTTCTTAAAGAAAATACGCTTATGGTTGTATATTTATATATCTACATATATATAATTGGCATGCATATTATAAATCTCCGAAGAATATACAATAAACTCAAAATAATAAAATTTAAATAAATTTAAATTCAAAGGTTCAAACTACATAGATGTAAATTATTTCCTCAAATTTTGATTCCCACTTGTTTTTTCGCCGCATGCAACAAAATAAAAACTTGAAAGAAAATCTAGTTTGCTTTTATTTATGCATTATAATTAACAAATTAAATTTAAGCACAACATCACCTTTTTTTCCAGATTGGAAATATGCCCAAAAGAAAATATATATACACGTCAGCTGATTTATAAAAAAAAGACAAATAATACGACGAATAAACCCGCTTTTCTAAAATATTTCCATGCACAGAAGTATACATACACTGTGAAGATTTCACTTGTACAATGAAATGAATTAGGACAACTAAATTTAAGAGATATACGAAAAAAAGTCCTCCAACGTAGGAGGCGTGGGGTGGTTTTATGAACATGTAATCTCTTTATAGATCCCCCCTAAATGTTCAAGTCTTAGGGATATATATATATATATGTACATGTCCAATAAAATATAGATGCAACTTGAAGAATTAATCTTTACGAATACATTTCAGTCGATGGGACATCCTTATATGTATATATGAGCAGCTTATCCTTCCTGTTGCTCTGTTCCCTTTCTTTGAAGTATAAGCTATCCTCCTTTGAATTAATGACGAAAAAAGGGGTCTTTTTCACTCTCGATTGAGCAGACAGAATTCAATTTAAATTTCTTGATTTCTATATTATATATATATATCTACAATTGTAAAACACAATACCTTCCTAATGCTGCATAATTTTCAGTTGAATATAACTGCGGGTATAGGCAATCTTACATGTATATGTATACTCGTATTATTATATCATTGTATTATTTAATTTCCGTGCTTTACAAAATATATATGCTCAACGAAGCTTATTTAAATAGTATAAGCTGCGCGCATTGAACTATGTCCGGAAGCAGGAAAGCTGCGATGAGCGAGATGTTGCATTTTCTAATTGAACAGAGAATTACTGCCTATATATATCTGCATATACTTATACTTACATCTTACAGGCGAAACTTTTTATGCCAATTGTATATACAGTGATGCACATAAGGTAGGTATTCTGAGAGTTAGAGCATCAATGTAACCTTATTCCGAGGGATATATTACCAGTGCAGGGTTTAAACCAAATAAATCGCATGAAAACTATCCAGATTATTATAAGAAATATATATATATATATACAGAAAGGCAAGACCATATATAGTATTGTAAGTGAGGCAAATTGTCTTCCAAACATATATTATATACTGATTGTCATGTAAAGGAGTAAAGATTTTCAGAGGAATAATTTGTACAGTACGTTGAAAATGTCATGGAATATCTTTGCTTGCGTGATAGAACTAAAAATCATTAACTAAAAAAAAATTGTATTTACCCCGGTACACTGTAAGACCAGAACTTCTTCTCGATGAAAAGAATATATTTTCAACAATTGTTTAGAAATGTTAAGTCTTAATTGTTAGCGAGATGTTAGCGAATAATTCTATAAATGTGACATTCTTATTGTGAAAACAACTTACCATTGTTGTACATTTCTTCGTCAGACACCTGGCCTTCTTTACAGTAGAGAACACCAAACTTGAAATTAACGGAACCCTAAAAGAGAAGACGAATATTGATGTTAGAGAAGAGAAGAGAAGAGAGGAGAGGGGATGATACCCAAGCTCTATATAAAGATACAGACATATCCAGAATGTGGTCTCAAATAATCGAAAAAAAAGACAAAAACATTAACAGAATTGCTTCGTCGACTTTTGATATAAATTAAAATAAATTATAAACAAATATTATAAAATAAATCCTTGAAATTATATGTAGTTATACGGAGAAAAGCATTAACAAAGTCAATATTATAATAACATCAGAAATTTTTAGTTGCGTAATAATGCGTGATCTATCGCTGACATGTAGAGAACAATAAACAGGGATATTACATTGTACAATGTTTAAGCTTTTAAGATGAGGGTTTTACATTTTAGCATGTAAGGGAATTCTAATCATTGCCTGTTGTTGGTAGATCTAGATGTTGCCTTAATACACATGTATCTAAATAGATTGATTGAATGATTAGAACTATTAAAGTCCTTGAATATAATCGTGTCACGTCTGTTACGTTTATATACCTCGAATGACAAGAAATATGTTTACGCGCATGTATAAATTAGTATTCTTCGTGGATCACACACACAATACAGAGAAGAGAAGAGAAGAGAAGAGAAGAGAAGAGAAGAGAAGAGAAGAGAAGAGAAGAGAAGAGAAGAGAAGCCTAAAAAGCCTAACAAAACAGGATTAATCTTTATGTGCACTTAGGTGAGTGTAAAACGATAGAGTTCATTTCAGAATAAAAATCACCACACGTATTAAACACATGCAAGTTTAAATGAAATCTCCAGTCGTAAAAAAAATGTATTCGGGCAAATTTCCGAGATATACTGCATTACAAGTAAAATAACAAATCGTTTCATAACGCGAATCAATAGTTCTGTTCTCAAGAACAATAATATTCGTCCACCCGTCTACCCTGTCTGTCTAAATTTCTCCCTTACAATATACACACGTATTATAATATAGCCAACACATAAACAACTGTAAATGACGAACACCTCGCTTCATATAAAAGCATTGTCGAGTAAAAAAAAAGAAGCAAACTTGAAGAACTCAGATAACCCGATTACAAAATCCTTAAATTTCATTACTTATGGCTTAATAGATAGATATATGAAGAAAGCGTTTGAAAGCAAAACTGGTTATTTATTTTTGATAACGCTATAACCGTCTCCCTAGAATAAATATACCTCATTTTGTGAACAGTTTAAGAGTAATCTTTTTTGCTTTGCATTTTTTTAGGTTTACTTTTAAAAACTGTTTTAAAGCATGTATTTAATTAAAAAATGGTGACGAAAGAAGCCTCTTTACTGTCGACATATAGGTAATTGGAAATCAACCGAGCTAGAAATTCTTATGTGGTTGTTTCGTGTCGGACAAAAGTTATACGAACAAGCTATAAAGATGAAGAATGATTTAATCAAGTTGCATAAAACATAACATCAAAAATGATGAATAAAATGAGCACATGGACTAATATACCATGTAGACAATTGTTCAGTGTAGTTTATTAAAATTGTATAAATTACTCAAATAAATAGTATAGAGCGGTATACTATCATTTATGCACGTAAACCCAGGGCTTCAATCATATAGAGTAATAATACCAAGAGAAGTCACACGGTCAAAAAAGCGTAAATATGTCTGCTTAAATATTCAGAGTTCGCCATTTTATATTCCCACCAATGCGATGGTAATTTAAGTTCTAAAACAGTATAAAAGATCAATTTTCAAACAGGCAAATGTACATGATATTAAGTATTAATTTGAAAAGTAAAAATATAGAAGTGTGCGTCTGAATTAGAGCTACAAAAATATGTAATTTATAGGAGTATAGCTTGAATAATAATAACATTTTCCGATAACGGCAAATAACCAATTTTGCCTACTCTTAAGCCGTAGGAATATGAAATAAAGTGCCCGTACAATATCAGCTAAGCATACCAAATAATGTAGGCAAAACTAGTATTTGCCATTATCGAAAAACTTTTTTTATTATTCAAGCTATACTTCTATAAATTACATATTATTGTAGCTGATATTCTGACGCACATTTCTATATTTTTGGTGCAGTTTCAAAATGGTGGATTTTCCGCTTGAATCAAAAGAGTGAGCCTTCTTTACAATCTTATATTTTTTGGTCATTATAGTGTGGACCAAACATTTATGGCTTTATATGACGTTATTATTACTACTTTATAGCGCGTGTTATTAAATATAACTATTTAAACTATTTCCGTTTTGATTTGAGTTACTTATTAAAATTTTATTTAAAATGGATTTTTATTAAAAATATACTACTAAACACTTTTCATGAGAATAAAGTAGTATGCTACCATATATTATGGATGCAATTGTTTTACAGCATTTTTGTTTTAAGTAAATTTAAAATCTACATGGTCGAATTACCTTGTCTGCAAATTTTGATAGACGTATACATTCAAATGCGCTAAGTGAACTCTCTTGGTATTATTACTCTACGGGTACTTTCATTTTATACACGTAAAATTATTGAAAATATTGTATTGCAGAAATAGGAAAATAACTTTACAAAAACTACAACTATAGATAGGTCTGTGTTAAACCTTTATTCTACTTATTGCTCTGTGGTTTCGTCTCTAATTCACTTGTTCCTCTGTAGTGTCGCCTCAATACACTTATAGCTCTGTGGTGTCATTTCTATTATATTTATAGCTCAGTGGTGTCCCCACTATTCTACTTATAGCTCTGTGGTGTCGTTTCTATTATATTTATAGCTCAGTGGTGTCCCCTCTATTCTACTTATAGCTCTGTGGTGTCGTTTCTATTATATTTATAGCTCAGTGGTGTCTCCTCTATTCTATTTATAGCTCTGTGGTGTCGTTTCTATTATGTTTATAGCTCTGTGGTGTTGCCTCTATTCTACTTATAGCTTTGTGGTGTTGCCTCTATTCTACTTATAGCTTTGTGGTGTTGCCTCTATTCTACTTAGAGCTGTAAATAATTACTGAAAGTATAATTAAAGTCTTTTACATTGCATTTTACAATAATATAGGTATTATACTTGTACACAACCAAAAAATGGTGAATATTAGTATTATTTGACACAGCAGATTAAATATAATCACCATTTTATAACGTAGGTAATTTAAAGCCACACCCTTTATTGATACTATATATATATACTGAATAAATAAATATTAAAAGGTAAAATATATTTTTTCAAATAAATATGCACACGTGAAAAGGCCTTTAAACGTGCTTAGAAATTTAGAATTATGCACAAAGAAGAATGCACACAAAGTTATTGTCTAATTAACGAAACTTTTACTTTTTTTAAATAAACTCCTTTTCATTATTATAGAAGGTAATTTCCGTAGATATAATACAGCCCCTTTAATATGTGCTAATTGGATTGAAGAACATTACATCATGTAAGTTTTGTGTTTTATATACCTTATACGCGTTTTTTTTAGAAAACCACACCCACCTAATGTCAGTCCTGGTAGCACAAGATTGACAATTATTTTCTATATCGAAAAAGATATTTTTCTGTCAGAACAGACAGAAAATGTTACTTTATGATCTCGATGATACTTTTTTTCTAAAAATGTTTAATTAATGGGAATTTTTATTTGAAAGTGTATATCTAAAGTCACGCAAACATTTAGATAACTATTTGGTCATGGCCGATGATAAAGTAAGGTTGTGGGCCAGAGTATCCGGCGTCAATATTACACTTTACTTTATGCATGAAATGAGCGAAATTATTGAAGTTAATTTTCTAACGGACTTCTATAATATAGGCACCAAAAGTGAAATGTTTGTTTTCATGGAGCGTCGACGTTGTTTGGTGCAGTTTAACCCACTGTTATAAATGAAAGAAGGCAGGAATGAAGATGCTATAAAGGCACAAAATTAGTCAAAGTCAAGAATAAAAGGGGTGGAATTATACAAAACAAAAGATAACTTCGCGTACTATACATAAGACCTTCTCAGAGCCAGTTTATTACAAAACATTTAAAAGACTGTATTGCAACTTTTTGTTCTTCATTAATGTAATTTAATAGACGAGAGAATAGCTGCTGATACCTTAATTAATGCGCTGGTTTTTTTGCGAATACTTCCTAAAAAAGAAGAGGCAGCATAATATGCATCGCATGCTTGAATAAGCAACGAATAAATGGGAGACACAATTCCGTTCCAAAGAAACCATATTTGTTCTTTGGGTTTTAATTAAAATAATGGGATTCCGTTAGATGCTGCTGTTCGGAAAATAATAAGTTTATCCTCTCCATTTATTTGTTCACATGCCCTGGTTATAATACAATCATGTATTACTATTCAAGAGATATTATATGGTTGTCTATAATTAATAGAAGAAAAAAAAACGATATATAGTTCACTTTTCAGGATGTAATTATCCGTATAATTAAAGGTGAAAAATTCTCAGAGAACCCTTATAATATAATGTACATTGTAATTGAGAATAACAATAAGGCGGAGTAAAAATGCAAAAAGTATTTTAATGGGAAGGTTTGTATATCTCGAATGCTAAGATGCACACATACCTATAGATGAAGTAATATAAGATGCTTTTTGTTATATTTATTTAATGAAGAAAATATGACTTCGACAGAAGATATATATGCATAGCTCTGTTAGAAATATGTATCTATAGGCAAGACTCTTTCGAGGCATTTTTTTACAAAATCTGCGATTATATGTTTAGGAAAAAAAGAAATTAGAAATGAAATATAAGCGTAAAATACATAAGAAAAATGATTTGAAAACTAAGTGCAGTACAGTGTGTATAGTTATGTTATAATTTAAATAATGAGAATTATTTGCAACTTTGTTTTCTTCATCTTCAAATACGTGATTATTTGGCTAAATGTAAATTGAGGAATTGTAAAGGAATATTTTTATAACCAATTCTGTTTACAGTTTATTAGATGTGCATAAGGCATCTTATTTCCGATTCATGTAATATTTTTGAGAAAGCAAAAGAAGATTATGTAAATTATATTTAACATTCATTTTAAAGCTGTAAAAATGCTATCTAATTGTGTTGTTGACCTGTAAGTAGTATGAGCACCTATAGGTGCCTACTTTTCTAGAGAAGATGTTCAACTCTTCTGCACTGTAAAGATTTTTAAACGTTTTTCTTTAAAATGAAATTCGCAAGAGTAAATATATATGAATGTTAATGTTTCAGCATAAAAATACAATAGCGTACGAATGACAAAAAGTGTCACTGTTAATTTTGTTGTTCAAAAATCCCCCAAATTTCCAAATCTTATTATGAAAATTGTGTAGTTTATATTTAAAAAATAAGTTTCATACTACTTTTGCCCGACATCTTACTGTCAGTAGTATAAAATGTTAATTTCGCGTGCATTTTACTCAATTTAACCAATTCAAAGAGTCGGGCAACAATTCTTTTAATTACGTTGAAAGTTAGTGCATTATAACAAGACAGTTCACTTCTGTGATGCAATTGTTCTGATCTTAGTAATTATTATTAGTCTGTGGAAAATATAAGTAATTAGTTTGAACGACGCGGTTGCATTTTTTATATAAATTTCTTCAATAGCCTTGCTTAACCTTATCAGCATTATTTAAAGATTTTGTCTTTGATTTCGTTGTTTGGCTTTATTTTTATATGACGCTGTCGTTTTTTGTTTTGTTACTATACTTATTTCCTATACTACACTTATTCATGAAACTTTCATGTTCAAAATATGCAGATTTTTATATCGACCAAAATTTACAACACGATGCCTGCCGGTTTTAGAAATCAATAAGTGTTGAAAATCAATTTCCCCGATCAATACCAATACTAGATCTAGTGTGATCGACAGTTTGTAGAAAATGCTATGTTACGTCCTATGTTTTTAGAATTTGAATTTTGAAGGCCTATGCACGCCGAAAGCAGCACGGCGCGGCGCCTCGAAAATCAATAGCGAAAATTCTCAACTTTACGCGCGTCAAAAATCAATATTAACCATGGCTCACTGACTCAGTATACTGTCCTCCTTCTTCTCTTCTGTTTAAATGTAACAGCGAAGCATTTATCACCTAACTCATCGGATAGTTACAATGAATTGGATCAAATATGTGGTCGGAAATTAATCAATATGTTCACTGGAATTAGTTTAGATTGCCATTTTATGTTGGAAAATTTTGATTAATTTTGTCTATTGGAAGAAATATAGTGTTTTAATACTTTGTAAATTTTAGAAAATATATAAAATCGTTGTATTGCAATATATACGAGTATTTATTTAAATAATTGGGCATCCTAAAAGTTTTAGTAAATATCTTTGTTATACATTCATTTTATGAGGACATAGGTACATTATACTATTGAGGCAATTTTAAAACATACGTACGTAAATTGTCTGAAACATATATTTTACTACACATTTTAGTCTAAATGAATGGTTTTATTGGTGTCAGTTTTTTTTAAACGTGTTCCAACTTCAAGTCCTCTAATACGTGGAAATGGTAAAAATTTGTGCATTTTACAGAGATTTTAAACTTATCAAAATGCACAAAATTATGAAGTAAATAATGATTGTGCTCCACACAGACCACAGATAATACTAGACAGGTTTCTACTCTTATTGATTTCATGATATGCATCACGTTGTAAATTGTATCGACGGAAATATCGAAGTTGTATTTCAATAATATTTATTTAAATTAGGGTTTCTATAAAGATAGTATATATAACAGTCTCACTGTAAATTATTTTCGAATTCTAATATAAAATACCTCCTTTGTCAGACAATTACAATTACAATATGTCACATTTAAACCTTGGATAGTTTATTATTGGATGATTATTATATTTTATGGCTTTTTAGGTAAAACCTGTCTTCTTTGATTCCTTCGTTTTTCGTAACAATACATTAGTTATAATATAACCTAAATCGTAATATTAGTAACCAAATGCAATTATAAAATACTACATATAATTAATGTAGACCCTGGATTTTTCACTACAAACGTTCATATTCGTTGCCCATTATTTATAGATTTACTTAATTATATCGACAATTATATACAATTTTTTTAATTAATATCTACATTTTAGGAGGATTCTATATCACGCAATATAGTACCTATTACGTATATAGTGTGTATTATATATAATATTATTAATATATATACGATTTATAATGTTTTTTTATATATAGTTACGTTACTATAGAAACCAATAGTCTCTTTATTAGATTATTTATATATCAATTTATCGTATATTTAGGATTAATCAAATAAAATAAGGAGCGGGTAAATTTCGTTTGATATATAATAATATACTTGATGCACAATAGTAAGTTATAACAAGATAATAACAATGAAAGCCCACAATAAGAAAATATGATTTATTTAATTGTACGATGTTTCGGTCTTAACTTTTATATATATATATAATATATTATATAGCTACGTATACAGTCTTATCAAGGAAATATTATTTCAATAAACAGATAAATATAGACACAGAAATTCTGAATTGTGTAAGAAATAGTTGATAAGAAGAGTATTCATTTAAGAGTTGAACACAAGTAAAAAAAAACACGTACATTAAATCAACATTTTATGAAAAATCAATAATGTACAAACTGAAAGAATATAATTTTTAAATATTTGATTGGCTATTGATGTCAGAAGTGTTTTTTCTTCAATCAAGTTAATTAGTAATATTAAATAATTTAAAAAGTTTACGTCATGCGGAATATACACTCCAATATTAAGATGGCAATTCACAATTCAATGTGGTTCTCATATCTTTATCCACTTGAAATGATCCTGGATATAGGTAAAAACCAGTGAGTTTCCTTGATGCACTTGAGCCTTGAAGCCTCCAGTTTTATTACCACAGACTTAGTAAAAGTTCACTGAAGGTTATCTAAGGACAGGATGGAAGCTCCAGCTGGAGGTTTTATAGGTAAAACGTTGAACATCTTGAATGCACATATATATATATATATTTATTATAGTTGCAGAGATGATATCTTAGTATTTGCAATTTTGTATTAATTGTAGAATGGTGATGATCATAATTACGCTGATTATACATAGTCATAGTTCGTTATGTAGAAAGGCAGGAGCGAAAATAGGGAGGGGAGGCATATATGTATGATATATTCTAAATGAATGAATGAAAGCGCCGATCGTTTCTGGCACGAGCATGTTACGCTTGGTCAGCACTCTTTCTAATGATGTGAAGTATCAGACTTATATATAGCATGGTTGGAAAGAAAATACTAATTATATATTGATTTTATTTCCATTCTGTACGTGCGAGAATGGATGGATAAATGTCAGTGAGAATCAGATCAAAGATTTGGAGTAAATGATCTACTTTAACCATTAAACAATTTCTACTCTCCTCCTCTCTTCTCTTCACTTCTCTCCTCCTCTCCTCTCCTCTCCTCTCTTCTCTCTCCTCTCCTCTCCTCTCTTCTCTTCTCCTCCTCTCCTTTCCTCTCTCTCCTCTCCTCTCCACTCCTCTCCTCTCCTCTCCTCTCTTCTCTTCTCT
>JAYRBW010124946.1:0-16632 GCA_036023295.1 Invenusta paracnida | reverse complement strand
TTAGACAAATATATAAAATTATATAATATACTGTTTAACAGAACAGAAGAAACCGTTACATAAGAGATAAATCTAAAACATGTGCAAGAGAAATAATTGTCTAATGTGTCATGCACTTTTTATATAATAGTAAATAAAAGAGAATTAGAATTTACACATTGCTTACCCAATCTCACACTCATAGGTAGGAAAAATAGTCCATTGTAAACTAAATCTATAGACAAGAATATATACAATAACATTTCGATATTGGAATTAATGAAAATGATAACAATCAATCTTATTACAACAAAAATGTTGATAGTTTATTGTCATACTATTAGTTACACTATAAATAAATATTTGAATTCTGATTGAAGAAATTGATTATAATCAATCAATTATTTAATTATAGTCAACATGTGACACACATCTTAACTTGCGTCATTTAAGTCAGTAGTTGTACTGTACTTTTGACAGTGTAATTATTAGATAACATAGAACGACATAAAAGTCTTTAATATATTAGACCTTGTATTTTTACTAAAATGAAATTGATTACAATTTACTAAAATTATTAATACCAACTCTTATTTGTATACATAAGCATTTTTGAAATTACATAGTTTTTACTGATTGTGAAAATACTGACAATATTTCAATACCTGTTCTGTATAACGAGATTAAGTAGTAACTCATGACAATCCTCCCGAATAAATTCAGCTACAAATGTGACATTGTTTAGAACGCCCAGAGCACTTTTCAAGGCTTCCCTCACATCATCAGAGGTCCCATTGACAATGGAGGCCTTTATTTCTTCAGCAGTACGCGCCTGATATTAAAACAGATAGCATACAAAAATAAGAGTGGGTATATAAACAAAGTAAAATAAATAATTTCTTTTAAAGCCATATACTATATTAATAACAAACAATAGACGATAGCTGAAAGAAAATGTAAATATAAATAAATGCAATATTATTAACAGCTGATAGTTTTGATATTTGCATTAAAACCAGAATATGCTACATTAAAAGTATCAAAATTACGTTTGTAAACAAAATAAATATGCAAAAAACAACAAATGAACACAATATATGTATGTATATTACGAATTAGTCAATACAATAATTAATTAAACAGTGTTTAAAAATAAAATCATTAAAAAAAGAGATATGTATGTAGATGTAAGTATAATACCTATACCTATTTAGATAAATATTATTCTCTAATGACAATATATAAAACGATATTTGTTCGTATAATGCATAACATATACAAAACTGATTACTGTAGGTAATTATCGATATATAATAACTAATAGTATGCGCAAAAAAAATCATTCTCTTAGGCAAAATCCATACGAATTGACACTAATAAATTCTTTCATATACCTATTGAAGATAATTAAATAGTGTGCGTAAAAGTCATCTGTTATTATTAGTATTACTATTAATATTACCGTATTTTGTAAAGCAATATAAACTGTAATATTGTTGTATATAAAAAATATATTGTCGTAGTTTCTGAATATTGAATGTCAAAGAATATATATAAGGACCTGTTTTAGATATTAGCGCGAAGGGTAAACGTATTATAGTATCTAATTAATTACAAACAAACGATATACATTATCAAATATATCTCATGTGTGACAATATAATGTCATAATATATATATCATACATCGACAAGTAATGATTAAAACAAATCATACGACAAACCAATCTTTCATAGTGTTAAAAAACGTTTGCTTTATAAATAATTGATGTATACTATTAGTTAAAATAATAAAATATTCATATGTTCTTATAACTGTAAACAAAGTAATTAATGTGTCAAAAGTCACATTTAAATTTAAACAGTGATACTACTTGCAAGTTAATTGAAATACATATTTGAATTGAACAACGTAATAAACCACCACGAAATGTTAAATTGTATATTATATGTCAATATTTTAATCAATTAGTATTGTATTAGTTTTTTAACCAGTATAATAGTTACTAGAAACCATAACTAAAATATTTAATTTTGCTTTAAAGTGTCCGATTCTGAACTATTTTGTCATAGATAAAAAAATACTTCTTGTAAATTTTTACACATATAATCTGAGATAATTGTGTAAAATATATTTAATATAACCATTAAATTTTAAAAAAGAGAAGCACCTACGGTGTAAAAAACTGATTTTGCCGTCTAGGTGGGACGACGTTTCTGACTAGTATTACTGGAGAAACTACTGTTCCGATCAATACGTTCATTGTGTCGAGCGTCACCGACTTGGAGATTAGAAGCCGAAGCACCGAAATTATCAAAATTCGATAAAGATTCCCCTTTAGAAGATACCGTATCGACCGATGACTGAGAATCGGATGACTTTTTTCGGGGTGAGTGACGTATGCCACTGATTTTCTTCTTCATAGTCGCTGAAGTTCCAGCAAGTATATCCTCCAGACTACTGGCGTGTTTTTTCATAGTCTTAAGTGACTGAGAGAATGACGCCCTTGATGAAGAGGATGCCGGTTTATCGTCATTTCCTTTTTTACTCATTTTAGTTAAAAATACAGCCAATTTGAAAGGCTATAAGTTTTACAGTTGATGATCAATATCAGATAGAGCGAAGTCCATTTAAGCACACAATAATAAACACATTTGAATGAAGTAAATAATACAAAATTATGTCTATTTACTTACTGGAACACCGTAGAATACAAATTGTAACTGATAATAAAATGGGTGAAATTTGACAATTTCTTTCCAATAAGATGCGGTTAAAAGAAATGTAGAAAAAAGGTCTATATCACTGAAGTCAGCAGCACTCAACGATTACATTTGTTAGATCGATTGATGGTTATAATGAGTTAACTTCTTATAGTAAACGAACGCATCAGGGTCTGGTGTTTTCTGATATATACGTACAAATACAAATTAAAGATTACAGTGTACCATAGTGGTTGAACAACACTAGTACACAATATACACGTTACCCTGCCTTGCATGTATATGCATTCGTTTGCTACACTTTTCGTAGTCAAATGTAAGTAATGTCTTATAATAAGTATAAGAGACAAGTGCCTATACACCTATATACTAACAAAATATGCACACATTGTATGCAGCCTGTTATAGTGCCAGAGTGGATACAAAGGCGATATACCAACCAATGTGTTCCAGCTTGATGTATGTATGTATATGTATATGTTATATATGTAAGTACTTGACTTTTTCATAATTAAAAAAAATACATTTAAAGTTGCTAATGTTCTTGATACACCGCATAAAATAACTATTTTAATCTATCACATTTTGTTTCCGTATAATTATTTAAAAATACATCGTAACAAAGAGAAAATTCCATAAATTAAGAATAATACAATATAGATAAAACACGGACAGTATAATAGTGTAAAAATATACAGAACAATTATAAATTAATATCCAACAAATTCATTGAATAAAAACCATTAAACATATAATAGGGTAAACTAATATATTTTACTATACAGTGGCATCGGAATATAAAAATTATTTGGGTAACCAATTCCTCTTTTTATAAAAATGTCAAAATTCTCAATAAAAAAGGCAACAAACTTTTTTTAATCGATTTTCACTATTAAAAACTTTATAATGTTACTTAAAATAAGAATATATAAAAATCAGAAAAATTCAAACAATTTATTATATTCATATATAAACAGGTAACATTTATAAACAATAATATGGTCTAGGAAAAATATTAATAGGTATAAATTACTAGTCCATAATTAAGTGAATAAGGATTTTTTCAACACATTCAACTAATATTTCTATACTCATATGCTTATAAATTCCTTAAGCCTTTCGTATTTACTTAACGTCCGTCGGCTATCGACACGCATTATAAATTCATTATCGACATCACAAAATCGCATTTCATCATTTTTTGTATATTTGTGAATATGCAGCAGCATAATGATGTCTGCTGGTGTTGACCTTAGAGCGATTCAGTATAAAGAAAATTACCTTTCACTAATACTGTTCGTTGATGGTATACCTAACAGAAATTTGGCGACTTTGACAACTTCCAACACTGAAATTCTGTGTAATTGGTCAAATCCTTGTAAAGCTGCCATAAATCAAGAATGGTGAACTATAGTCAGTATCACATTTCATGAAAGTTTCAGTTATGCGAAACAGGAAAAGCTGTGTCTCCAAACTGTAACGGTTGATGTCACCCTTGTATAAAGATCAATTTTTTCCAAATCAGATAAGAATCTTTGAGAATCTTTGCCTTTCACGGCTTTCAAAAACATATCTTGAAGAGCTTTATATTTTCAAAAAGCTGGCTGGTCAAATCGCTTTTTTATGCAGGCTGTTACAACGTCACGAGCTTTAAAATTTATTTGACGGTAATGATCTTTCGAATTTTATGGAAAATTATGTGTTTCAGAATTTCCTTCTACAAATCTCGATTATGTTTTTAGTTTGTGTGGATGCTTTGGATCGTCAAGACTGACAATTTATTTTTATAACAAACTTTCAGTCCTTAGGTGCCTAATAATTCCACTGTTAGTTCGCACATAGGGTTCTAATAAGTCTATTATTTCGCATATAGACGCTTAATAATTCGACTATTATTTTGTATACTTAGACGCTTAAAAATTCGACTATTATTTTGTATACTTAGACGCTTAATAATTCTACTATTATTTTGTATACTTAGGCGCCTAATAATTCTACTATTATTTCGTATACTTAGGCGCCTAATAATTCTACTATTATTTCACCTATTATAGGCACGAAATAATTTTTCTATTATTTCACACTTAGGCCCTTAATTTATGTTCTGTTGACTAGCTCTTAAGCTCCTAATACGTCTTATGTTATCTCGCACTTTGGTTCGAAATAATTCTTCTGTTATTTCGCATTTAGGCTCCTAATATGTTTAGTTATTTCTATATAATTCTACTATTATTTCGTACTTAGGCTCCTATAAATCTTCTGTTAGCGCCCTTAGGCGCCTTATAGTAATTCTACTATTAGTTCACACTTCGGCACCTAATATTTAATATGTTATTCCGTCCTTGGGCTCCTAATAAGTTATATGTTATTACGCGCTTAGGCTTCTAATAAATCTTTGTTATTTCGCACGTAGGCTCCTAATAAGCATGCTATTATTTCGTCTGTGGGCGCCTAATAACTCTACTGTTTTTTTCATACTTGTCCAACACTCAGAAGAGCTATGTATCTTTTAAACTACCAGATAAAATATTAAATTATTGGGGGGACTCTAACCCTCCAGGCTCAGACGGCTTTGTATAATTATGTGCACTTAATTAAGACAGTGAAATCTAACAAGAGCAGAAGAATTTGTGTGAAGTTGTTATTTTGTTTTTAAAACATTAGATTGCATATAAATAGAAACAGAATAATGTGACATAGTTAATTTTTACTTTAGTGTTCACTTTAAAACGGTAAATATACTGTATACTACTTTAAAAGTACTATAATAAATATTACCTTCCAAAATTGATGTATAGAAAAAGTTTTAAATGTTGATATAAAAATTAGGTTATCGTATACTTATATTTAAACAAGTTTGAACGTTTTCGACATAAAGCATTTAATTTCATCAGTAAAATACAAAAAATGTACTGTTAATATAACAGATATAATCCAAATTAAAAACAAAACCTTGATTATTTTATTAATTTGAACATACCTTTAACGTATATGCTGAATTCTATTTTTGATTTTGTACAATCTATTACTCTAAAAAATAATCTTCATTCTTTTTAATTGTTTAGTTTTGATATAGAGTCCCTTTTTACAAATGTACCCTTCAGTAAAGTTTGTAATATTACAACTGATAATGTATATTCTAATTTTAATATTAAACCTCCTTTTGATAATAAAAGCTTTCTTAAAACAGTAAATTAACAACAAGCGGCATTATTCTTTCAATAATAAACTACCTATATATATATACCCAAAACGGTGGTGTTACAATAGGGTTCGTTTAATAAAATTATTTTGCAAACAAATTCTTGCACTCATTAAAAAAATGACATAGTGATTATTGTTCTCCAGTTGTTTTGCAAGCATTACATTGATGAAATGTTTTGCTGCTTTAATCATTTTTAAGACTACACTGCCCACTTTTTAAATTCTCAATCTTAAATATCAGTTAATCTTAAATGTACTGTAGAAAATGGGTACAAATCTCGTTTTTTCCTTGGTGCTATTTTTATAAATAACTCTCTCAACGTATATGTGTACAGAAAATCTATTTATACTCATCTTCTTCTAAACTACAATGCTAAAATTTGAAATATGCTTTAGTTATGCTATGCGATGCTTTCTTTTATTGGGCCCATCCTATTTGTTCTAACTGGTTTACTTTTAATTTGAAACCACAAATATGTTCCATATTTTAAAGTGTAATGACTTTCTTAAATACTTTGTCAACAGAATTGTATGTAACTTTTTGAACTTTACGTTTTGTAATGTTTTTTAACTCTATCAAACCAGTTCTTGACTCTTATAATGTTATTAATATTTTATTTATTGGTATTGATCCTATAATCCTTAGAAAAAAAAACGTTCTCGCATTTTTATATAAATGTATTGTGTCTTTCATTGTCTTTCTTTAAAATAGGCCTTATCTTACACTTAAAGATGAAATGAATATTCAATTGAAGAGTGACGTTTTTATCAATATACTTGTCAAGGTGATCCTTATATTTCCTCCATCGGAAAAATCAAACATCATCTTGGAAAAAGAATATTAGAACAGATGAATTCTATTCAATATCCTATCCGTAGGTAGGTACTCTTCCTAAACACAATTTTAATATTATCGATTCTGCTAAAAATAATTTTAATATTAATTTTTTTCCATATTAGATGTCGCAAACCTCCAGTGCCCTTTTAACTCTGAAAGTTTTATTAATTTTGTTTATATTAATGGTGCATTATTTGTATCTTCCTGATGAAGTCGAATGCTTTTCGACGAAAATGTTCAAACTTTTCTTTAAATAAAAGTATATGACAATCTGTCTGACTTTTCTTGTTATTTATATACAACCGTCCTGTTTCATTATTCACATGCTTCAAATTTATTCGAAAATCGACTGTATTTGACAATATTTAATGCTGCTATTAAACATATATATTAAAGCTATATAGTTTATACACAAGGAAAAATACTATGAATTAAGGAAAATAATAATAAAAAGTGCAATATATAACGTACATAAATGATATGTTTCATATGTTACACATATGATATTTCCTAGGTCGTTACAGTGATTTACATTTTTACTAGTTTCATCGCAAAAGCATTTTCTTCGTTATAAGTTGGATAATCAAAACAACGTTAATATATATTAATCACCATATAATTATAACTAACATTAAACATTTTTATCTACTAGACGACTTACCGGTGATAGTATCAAGCGCAAATGTGACCCATCAGTTATCAAATGACGGTTCTGAAATATAAAGATTACTAAAAAATTAACCTTCATTTTTAACATATTATATTTCTATATTAAAATATGATAAAATATTTAACCTTATGAACAGAAAAGATTTAGTTACACAAGTATACTTTTAAATAAAACTATAGTATAAATAAACGTTTAAAGTTGTAAAGAAAATTTTCATTTAAATTTATAAAGTCAACATTAGTTTCATAATTTATCAGAAAATTCCCCGAATACTTCCACCCGTATTTACTATTTTAGTACTAAATAAATATAGCCCCATTTAATCTACATAACACAATAGAGCTTACGATAAGTATAGATGATGTATGGTAACATAGCAGTCTAAACATGCTTATCGCATTAAGCAGAATACACATATATATAGATTATACAGTTGGCAACATGGAAAACAGTGCTGGTTAGATCAAGAATAGTTAGATACAATCAGAGCAGAAATAATCGTAGAAGCAATTATTTATCCGTGTAAACGGTCAAATAATTTATTCAAAAGGACATTGTATGGGGTTACACTGACTAAATAGTGCACAAAACAAGAAATTCTGAACATTCTAATAATGTATGTGTAGTTCAGTTTGGATAGAGAAATATACACGACTATAATACTATATATACAGCTATGAATATATTATATATATATATAAAATGAGAAAAAATTGTATCTACCTCTTCAGTTATATAAGTTAAGTCTGGGTGCAAAGTGAAGCAATAATCGATAGGACAATCAATACCAAGGCTGGAATAATGAAAAAAGTCTAAACATGTATTTAAAACATATAATATTTATCGCGTCATCAATTAGTACATAATAGGTTTAATTCGTCATTCAGTTGTATTCCGCTGTCAAAACAGTTGCCTTACAAAATTCAAAATAGTAAAAAAAGCAATATCAATCGTGATGCAAGCAAGAAGTTAACAATTATGAGAAGTTTAATAAAAATTGAAGCAGATATGTCATCTTACCACAAAATTATTATTGGAATATTATATTTGTATATCAAACCAGTATGCTATTATGCTACAGATAGTAATACATTACTCGGATACAAATAAAATAAAATTTAAAACAATGCATTGTACATCATCTTCAGAAAGCACTTAGAAATATGCAAGCACACTTATAAAATGCCAAAAAGAGACAATCAGTTACGAAAATTTGCATACCCTTTGCACACATCATCCACATACAGCTGTAAAGGTCTCTCCTAAAAAGAAAAAAATGTTAAACTATTAGATATTATTATTGGCAATACACACAAAAAAGTTGGAAATCTTTAATACAATATTTAATTATTGACTTGTTAAAATTTTAAATAAATGCACATATATATGTATATAGCACACCGAAATAATGTTATAGTCAAATTTATAAAATAGTGTTTAACTAGAATTACTATAAATATAATGGCATACGCATACTAAAAACTGGTGAACCGCTAATTTACTTTATATTACATTTCAAACGAATCGAAGATCCGGATGAATTTTTTCAACATCAAAATACAACATTGAAGTAACCATTGAAAATATTCTGCAGTTTTTAATAGTGGTCAGCATATATCAGTTCAAAAAATTAAGTATATACATATATCTGTTTACTCATTTACATATTATTATAGAAAAAAATGTATAATTATAGTACGAGTATTTTTTACAAGTTTTAATTATCGTGGTAAATAAAAATCTAGAAAAGATCCATAATTTTTACCACAAAATAACTTCATCAAATTGTTAAGCCGTTTTTTAAGATAGCCAATCTATTCATAAAGTATTACACAAACTTATTTAAACATTATAAAAGAATCTGAAAGCCTGTGTTGCTGTAAACAATAAAGATTTTACAGCAACACAGGCTCTCTGTTTCTTTTATAATGATATCATGTTGCAAAGGAAGAACCACACTTTTATCATTTTATAATAGAATTATAATATTATTATAGAAAATATTCATATTTAAATATAGCATTTTTACTAGTATTTATTATCGTGATAATTAAAAATCTAGAAAGAACCTTCGTTTTTACCACAAGCTTACAAAAAAATGTATACGCAATTTTTCTGATAACAAGTCTACATATGTATATAAAGTAAAACATATCTATTGTAGTAACATTTATGTATAAAAAGGTATACGATAAATAATAATTTGAGAAAATCCAAACTTGTATAAACTATCTATTAGTATACGCTTTTTAACATATAAAATTTAATAACACATACGTGATTCAAGTATAGTGTTCTGGCACTCAACTCCGTTGTACAGTCGGTATACAACGTGCATTTAATTACAGAGCCATTCTGTGTCTGTGGAGAGGAAAAGATATTTGTAGTAACATTAAAAATATCATACTTTCTTTCAAATGATCTGTACTTGCATTCGAAATTATAAAAAATATAAGACTTTTAGGACTTATTTAGAAAGTAACCATGAGTAAAATTGTGAAAATATAATGTAGAAAGAGAATAAAGAATTATTTTTCAAAAGTTCAAATTAACAATGATCCTAACAAAATATTAAACTAAATAAACTAATTATAATTGGTCGCACTATGGACGAGTTAAATTATATAACATGATATCTTTAGTTATTTATATATATTTGTTAGCATTTAAAATAATGGATAAAAAATTATATAGTTAAATTAAAAATTATAACTCCGTTATTTCACCATAAACATGATATGTGTAGTGTTCATGAATTTATTAGGTATTGTACATATTATTTAACAATAAAATCGATTTCATTATAATGTTTTGATGTCATAAAATGTAATGTACATTCACAATGTCAATGTATATGTCATGTCATGATGCATATAATGGTTATTATTGAAGAAAATATATACAAAACATAAATTATATTTTGTGTTATTCTAGCTGTTATGATTACATTACACTTAAAAACTACAATAAGTTAAAAGAACAATTACGCTGCTATGATTTAGCAAATAAGAGCAAAGGTATTTTTAAAATGTATTTTTCGAAATTTGATATTATATTTTGAGCAAAGGAAACTAAACGAAAAACTCAATAAAATATATATATGTATATACGAGTACTCTATATAATATATAATGGTCGGTATACTTACATAGGTCATTGAGAATTATATTTCTGAAATAAAAATAAGGAGAAGTAATTAATCAGTTTTAAGTTTTCGGGGTTTGGAGTATTCAAACCTGTTTAATATACACTGGATATGGAAAACTCTGCTCACAAAGATTGAAAGAGTTGGAGAGGAGTACTATGATTTATTGCATTAATATCAATAATCCTCTCAAGATTTTTATTCATTTGAATGTATGCTTTTGATATAATCAGTTAATCAGTTAGTAAAACAATATGAATAACTTGGATGCAAGTTTTTCATTTTTGAATGGTTCTAAGAGAAACAAATATAAATGTATATGCAATTATATTTAATAATATAAATAGATTCTAAATACTGAAGATGCAGTGATAATATGTTTGGGAAGAAAACCAAAATTTTAGGCAATTCATCATATGGGCGATTTAACTAAGTTATATTTGTATTTTTTAATTTTTGACAATAGTTTGTTAAAATAATAAATCATTTATAGATTCATTCAAATTATTAGAAATGATAATGTTATGTCACATGAGCTTATATATGTGAACTTTTCTCTTTGGCTTAACTGAATTAATTTTATAGCAAAAATAAGTTTATTAAAAAAGTAGAACAATAATCTAATACATTAAGCTACGACTTTACCCGCAGTTACTGCATTAATTCAAGCTTACTATTGTGAGGTTAGTCTAGATCCCATTAAAAAAGCTTTGCAAGAAGTTCAAAATTATTATAATACTGTATTATTACTGTATTATAATATTGTATATAATAAAATATTTTGAAAAATAGTATTTAATTATAATATATTTTAATATACAGGGTGGACCAAAAGTCACGCAGTATGGGCAAAAAGACAATATGTGATAACTAATGTATTACAATCAAATATATTTGCGAGTAGGTATACTTATAGTAGTATCCTTGATAGGTGGCCTATCCGGATGATCATCATTAAAAATAATAGCAGCTGATTGATAAGATACATTGTTTTTAGCATACCAAAAAAAACAGATTTACATGTTGTAATTTGTAACCAATTAATTGATTAATCTTTTCTTGGAATTTCCAGTTTAATTTTAACTGGATTCTCTTTTTAGATATACCATCATTGTTCTAAAAACGTGATTTACTTCTTATACTGTAAGTATACCTACTTGCAAATATACTTGATTGTAATACATTATTTATCACATATTATCTTTTCTCCAATACTGCGTAACTTTTGGCCCACCCTGTATACATAAAAACTCTCTTTTGCAGTATAGAATATAATTGGTTAAAATGGTATTAACCATAATTTAACAAAATCATATAATTATAAAAAATATCTTAAAAAATCACTATTTAGCAGTGTATTTATTTGTGTAAACATTTAGTTTTGTAGACAATGACATTTAAAATATATATACTAACATGAATTATATTTATAAGTATAAGACAAATAAATAAAAATGTAGAATGTAGGAAACTTTTATTAATAATATTTAATAATTGGCAAACAAAAGTCACAGAGTGGTGAGTAAACATGTATATTAAAATGTAGTTAGTTTTAAGATTAAATATTAACAATTACTGTAATAAACATTCCATTCCCTCTTATAAAAACGTGACTGGACATAGATAACTGGGAAACAGTGGCCACTGACAGGAAGAAATAGAGAGCACGAATCAGGTGAAGGGCAAAGATTGTTGATTGATGAAGATGTGTATAATTTTTTCACCTAACACTGTTTTATTTATTTATTTATGTTTAAAACCTACTCAATAATGTATACCTTATATTATATATATTATCCAAACAGACTAAACAAACCAATATAGGAACAGATAAAAATATATTATATCTAGTCACTAAATTGTAACTAGTTAGCTAAAACTATAATTAGTAAGACCTTGTAAGTTATATACATAGTAATTTTAAAAACATTGTTTTTAGATACCAATAAAGAAACAGTATGATATTATTCCCAATTGTGACATAATAATTATCACATCACAAAAATTAATATTATTATTTACCTAACACATATATATATTCCTGGTGTTAATTTATATAAATTTGATGATATAATATTTTAAAACAATTTACTCCATTATGTACAGTACAGAACCTTCAAAATCTCAATATGTGCAATAAATATAGTGTAACTGAATCTACATACATAATATAATTGTACATCAATACAGCATTCATGGCCAAAAATAATTTAAAAAAGCAATATAATTAGTGAGAACTAGTTGATAAAAATTGAAGTTCCATTTTCTGAAATTAGTTAACAAACTGGTTAGATATAGAGAAACTAAATATTCATTAATGTCAGTAAATGTTCAAAATAATTATTTTAACTACACCAACTTATACATGCCAGTATATCAAAAACTATTTATTCTATTCAACTCATACAAGGCAAAGAGAAATTATCAATGGTTACTTGATAATAAATAGTAACTATATGTATACCTATTGATAAGTTATACATATATATATATATATATAAAGTATATGGCAGTATACCAGGTATCCCAGAATTATGAATACAAAGCATCTTCTTTAAGAAATATGCATATATAACCAATTTTGCTGCATGTGCTTAACCCTTGATCCAATTTGCAAAATGTGATACTCTTTCTATTAGTGCTGGTTTTTTAAAGTAATATTAAATTTCTCCTGACCTTATAATTAAAAAATGGATAGATAAGAACAAGACTGTGGCTTCAACAAATAAATGGATTAATATGGCCACAATAAAACTGAAAAAAATGATTAATGTTAGTAACAAAAGATTTAAGTATTTACATAATTTGTAGTTAAGCTAAAAAAAGTCTGTGTCAAAGCACAATTTCATTTTCTTATGACTTGAAACCAAGAAAATATAAAAATATATATTACTGCATAACAGATTTTAATAAATAATTAATAATAAATTAAATAACAACTAAAGGTAATCAATCATCAAGTGTTAGCCCTGAAAAGGACTGTTGACATGTTCTCAAGAGGTGAAGAAGAGGAAAGAAGGGAAGACTCAATAAAGTATGAAATTCCCCCTGGCAGCAATCACCTGCTCTACTCATCTTGGCATGGAGTCAATGAGGTACAAAATACTTGGACATCAATTCTCAACCATTAACATTGCGCTTCTGCCCATAAGCCATCCAAGCCATGAATGGGGACCTTGTCAACCTCTTTCTAGAGCTGGACTCCAGGGAAAGACAAGGGGACTGGAAACAATGCATGAAGAGGAGCTATGATCAGCACGACTTGAGCCTGCGTCCAGGAGAATGCGCCAAGTTTCACTGACCATGGAGAGGTCCTTTCAAGATTCTTCGTAGATCCGGAGATGTCACCTTCCTGGTTCAACCAGTTTCTGGTGGGTGGCACATCAACATCCTTGCTAATCACCTGAACCTTGCAGTCAAGATGTGTGGGTGGAGACACTGGCACAAGGGGTCAACAACAGATGACTGCTCCAACCACAAAGATAAACCCCTGCCGCAGTGGACCTTGACCTACTGGACATTGGACAAGAGGTTGAAATTTGTTTGGCTCATGAGTCTTCACCTCATGAAGGAGGGAGCAATGTTGCAGTCTCAACTGTTGAGGATTTGTGCCAAGCATGTGAGACTGTTTTCTAGCAGAGAAAAAGCCGCTTTTATAGCGCTTAACACTGTCAAGTTGGTCTGACAGCCATTATACCAAGGTCACCAGTCTGACAGCAATTGTTATAATAAATATCCATGGTTTTATACAGTTTGACTCACAAGGAACTTTAACCTGACAAATAAAGTTGTTTTCATTATAAGAATCTCTCTTCTATTGACTTGCCAGATTATAGTAACACTATTCTTATTCGGCAAGAAAATTGTTACCATTAGAAAACACTGGTTCCAAACATTCATTTGATTGGCCAATTACATGTGATGATGATATACTGATTGACTGTATTATACACATAACATAAAATTAGATAAGTCAAACTGGGCAATCCATATTTTAGTATCACAAATTATTTCTATTTAAATCTTAGTAACATTTTATGCTAAATAAACTAGTACATTTAAAAAGAAAATGTTGTATTTAAATCTGAAATGAAATGGCTATGTAAAATTATAAAGGATATTATTTGGTATTGGCAAACAAAAACTTCTGGAAGGAGCCATATGGCCTCTAGCATAATAGAGTATATTATTTCTCCATCTCTACTCAAATTTTTCAGATAGGAATTGAATAGTGGGGCTAGTTCTGTTTATCTTTTTAACTTTCTTCTTGATATGAGCCTGGAACCCTTTTATCTCCTGGGTATGAACCCAGTAATTGGGTATATGAAATTCTCTTATTTGTTTATAGTTATATTATTTATTTTCTTTAAAAGTTTGTATAAATAGTTGAACTATAATTTTGAGTAATGATTAATAATAATTATTAATTATTTAATTAATGTTTGAACTATTTCTAAAAACTGTAATCCATATATTTATAATTATTTCTAAATTTATTATTAAATATTTCTATTTGTTTATTTACTATTTAGTATAAAATTTTATCAAATGTAAAAAAATAATAATTTGGGACATTGTCATTAAAATACAGGATTGCTGTCAAACTGTCCATATAATTTATTTATAGTCTATAATATTTTAATTTTGTGGCTATGCATGATAACCATAATTTACAAACATTGTAAATGACAATAGTGAATATGATTAATAAAGAAGAATTTTAACTTTTAATAAAGAGTAGTGTAGATATAGGTATGCTTTAACTCAATGTTTTACATGTCATAATAATGGATTTCAGTGGACAACTTTTGAATTTGTACACCTTGGCCTGGGGCTGCAGCTGGGTACAACTTCCTTTTACTACTAGTACTATAGTACTAGTATTAGTGATTGACTTACTATAGACATAGTCATAGTCATAGTCATACTCAAAGTGTGTAGTGATGGTGAAGCACTGGATTAAGATAAGTTAAGTGTGTTAAATTATTTGTTGAACTAAACTAATACTTAAAGTTAATATAATTCTCAAAGAAAATAATATTTGAATCAATAATTGTTATAAGTTCGTTAAAAATAATGAATTAACTACTTACAATAATTTTTAAGTAAATAATATTTTTAAAAATTCACTGAAAAATCTAAGAATCGCGCATTTACGGTAAATTTTTAAATAAATCAGTTATAAAAATTTATAAAACAAAGGGAATTTTAATATAAAAGTCAAAAGCTACAAAGTTTATTTATTTTCAAATTTTTAAAGCTTTACTCCATAATAATGATATAGAATGAATATTATATAGTTTGAATGTTATTAAATGAATGTGTGTTATATCAAGTTAAATCAATCAATTTATTCTAACAATGTGTAAGATTACACAAAATAGTGAATGTGCATTCAGGCTATTATTACACTAAAATGGGTAAATTAAATCAAAATATTGCATTACATACATTAAGAAAGGTTAGAGCTCATTGTATTCTTCCTTTATATTGATATCATTCTTGTGGTTGCGTTTTAGAATATGAATTCCATAATCCACTGGTTAATTTTTAAGATCTGACCACTAATCATTATATAAGTATTTTGATTGCGTAGATTAGATTTTTCCGATTTTTCTGGAAAATGATATATAAACATACCTATACCTATATAATGTGTTGTTTGAAAAATGTGAATACCTAGTATATATATTATAGGTAAATACCTACAATATTAGTTCAGAATATTTTTAAAAAGTATATATATATAGGTAATTTGTACATGACACTTCATATATATGGTCTCGTAGTGCAACGTGTATATATGTAACTGCTGACAACAGCTATATATTATGTTTACATGCAACAATAAAATGTACAATATATATAGTTATTTGTGAACAATTGACACACGTATATGTATACATATATACCTACCTATATATATACGAATTATATATATGCATAGGTATGCACAGTTGATAGTTTATGATATTTAAATGCAGTACGTTATATTATACAAATTAACCCTATCTGAAACGGGGTCTTTTTCGCTTCCCAGAACCGGCCCCCCCCCCTCCAAAATCACACTTCC